>JAODUH010044641.1:0-20008 GCA_027564835.1 Typhlichthys subterraneus
AGAAGTACCAGAGACATTATATAGAGGAGACAGAGCACTTAGAGAGTCCTCAATAGAACTCTATGGGAGAAGTACCATAGATATTATATAGAGGAGACAGACCACTGAATGGGAATGGGAGAAGTCTTTAAGTTAGTTGAAAGATATGAGCGTATCGTCTGTTTTATACTGGCTTTAACCTAAATAGCCAATTGTGTGGTTGCACTGATGCAAGCTGACAGTTGTGCATGCGTAGTAGAAAGAACCTGTGGGGAAATACGTCTTTTTAAACATTATTTTGGGGCAAAGTTGCCAGTATAAGATGTTTGTCAGTATAAGATGTTTTCCTCTAGCTCGGGCAGGTTTAAGAATTCTGCATATTCTATGCTGGAGTATCCTGACTGTTTTTTAAGGGTAATGTAAACGAGTAAGAATAAAATAGCAACACAAACAAAGAGGTGCAGACCGCACACAACAACAATATCTTGTTGAAGCAGAGCTTCTGAGAGAGCACTCTATATGGCATTGAAGGGAGCGGTGTTATTATTTTGATTTGAGTTAGAAGTGCAAGTGTTCTCGAGATTGACATACTATACCTTTTAACGATAGTGCATATAAATGCAATCTATTTTAACTCTATATGATATTTGACTCGGAAACAGTTGTTTCATTTGATGTATTATTCTGTAGTCCTGGAAACAATTCCTCGTATATCTGGTATTACTCTACATGGAGCTTGCTGCTGCTCCTGTTAACCTATATAAGAGACCGACCTTACAGACCTTTATTGGACGTAAATAATTCACTCAACCGGCGTATTGCAGTGGAAACATCGACCACACCGGACAGGCATGGTAGTCGTCTTGGCTAATGTTCAGTCTCCAGGCCAGTGTTTCTCAAATGGGGGTAGTGGGGGTACCTATGTGATCACTTTCTAAAATAAATAGTAGTCCGCTTTCAAAAATCAAATTCTACTCAGGTCTAATAGTCTACATAGACAATGACGACAATGAAAATGTGAAATGTGTTCTCCTGGAGCCATTAATGGTAGATATGTTATAATTACTGACTTGTAATATCGTGTAAATTTGCAGGATGGAAGCAACCATTAGCATTCAATACTCCTATATCAGTTCAGTTCAACTTTATTGTCAGACTCAGGGTCCATGAGAGAGAGAGGGAGGGAGATCTATATACATTTGTCTTCTCTAAGGTTATAATGAAAACATGTAGTGGTAAAGGGGTGCTTAGGGCAGAAGAAGACAGAACCAGTGCTCTAGACGACAAGTTGGATGAACTACGGAGCAGGCTGGCCTTCTTGTGGGAGAATATGACTCCCAAGCGGTTGAAGTAGGCAGTTCAGCGAACACTGGATTAAGGGTTACAGTTTTAAGAGAACAGTTTGGAATGTTTACACAAAGCATTTTAATTTTTACAAGTTTGCCGAATCTGAACACACCTCAGCAACATGTTTGTTTCGCATGGATACCTGCTGCATTAGCTCTCCACTCTTCCTGACTATGCCATTGTTCATGAGGTAGCCTACAATACATTCGCTAGCAGCAGGACAGGACAGAGGGGGTGGTGCTGGTAAACAACTTGTGGTGCTCAAATGTGGACACTATGCTTCCACTGGGACTCACGCCAAATCTGGCATCATCAAACGCTGACCTTTCTGCCTCCCAACTCCTGAGGGAATCTATGTGTGTGTGACTTGCCACACACCGCTCCACCGGCACCAACAAGCTTGCTTGACGACACCATTGTCATGTAGGCCGCCGCATCGGAAGCGGACGAGACCGCTTACGACACAGCCGGGCATGGGAGCTGCTCTGCCCCCGACCGCAGGGCCTGGCTCCGCCCGACTATTGCTCTCTGCTCTATTTATACTGAGATTATAGTCTGGAAGCCCTGGTTGCTTTGGCACAGCCACCCTGCATGGTGGACCAGTCAACATCCATATTGGTGGGCATGTGCAATGAATTCTAGCGTGTGTTTCTAATGGTGATGGTGACAGAGCTAGATGAAGCGATGCAGCGCAACGTCGACTGGCTAAAGGCTCTTATAAAAGTAAAACAATGCAGGACCCACACACCCAGAGGTGGAGAAGAAGGTGGTCGTCACGGAAATGGGTCTGGAGCTTGCGGACCAGATTAGGACTATCGCCTTGCAAAGCATCATGCTGTTTAATGGTTGACGGAGCTGTACAGCACACGATACGTCACTTTATTCCCTTTGTTCTTTGTATTTTAGTACCAACAGTGTATATATTTCTTGTTTGTTGTCTTGTGTGACGTCTGCAGAGTCGAGTGTGCAGTAGAAACAAGAACGTCATCACCTTCCATTACTGCGGCTTTGTACATGTAGTGAGAAATAAAGACAACTAGAAAATAAACGTGTATTAAATCAACATTTATTTATCTTCTAACCATTAAAATTAGGGATGGCACAATCCAGTTTTTTCAGTCCCGATACAGATATCGTACTGTGGGTATCCACAGCCAATGCAGAGTACCGATCCGATTCCAATGTTAAATTAAGTTTTAAGTTAAGTTGCAAAGTAAAAGCCAATCTCTATTTTAGGACTTATATGCATTTTATAAACCTGTTGCTGATAGTGTGGCCTGGGTAGGTTAGACATGGCTGATGCTTGACAGTAGATATACGTGTGTACATTAATTTAATTGGATCAGCCCCATGGATCAGTTACAACTGTCCAATTGTCACTGATCCAGCTATTAAAGTCAGTATCGGACCGATATTTTAAATGAATCAGTTTGAAAATGACACCCCCAACTAATACAAGAGAAGGGACACTCAACTGAGTTCCCATTTGTAGTAATGTTTTCGTTATTATTAATAATAATAATAATAATATTCTGTGCCCATATGTGGTACTGTATGGATAGACTATAATCTAGATCTCTATAAAGTATCAACCACTTGCATACATATTTTTTGAAGCAATGTTCCTCGATGTAAAATTATTAAAGTAAAAGATGTGTGCGCACCCCCCCCCCAATTGTCTCTTAGTAACCTAAAAGCACGTTGGTAATTCCAGTGTAAATTAGACAAGGAGTAATTACATTGCTAATTGTAGCTGTTTTGCGACATCACACTGACTCCCACCCTTAAAAAGGCTTAAAATATAACTATTAGTCATAGAGGTGGGATGGGGTTAATGTCTTTAGGGTGGTGGGGTGGGTTGCTCTAATGTTAACTGCTGCTTTATCTGGAACAGATAAAAGTTAATACAGTTAAAAGTGTTCAATTAAATTCATTATTGCTTGCGTATTATGCCTTAAAGTGTGAATTGCTGGCAACCTACACAAGGTAAGTTAACAGGCAGAAAACTGCATTCTTTAAATCAAAATTGAATGTAATATCCATTTACTGTATGACTGTAGACCTACTTTACCTGCTGTCCAAATGCGTCAGGCTTAATATGGAATTTGACGTATTTCTGGACAGTGCTGCCAGATCTCAACAAAATCTTTGCACTGCCTTTCCAACAGTCCAACAGATTTCCTACTCCGTAGCAAGCAATCACAGTTTAATGTTGACATGGGACTCTTTGGTGGAGATCTGTAGCGCCTTTAGCTCCCTAATCAATAGCTGACATTCGGTGTCAACGTGCATGGTACCTACCGTTGGTTCAGAGCGGCACAGGGTCTCCAGAGAGCCCTCGCCACTGACTTCGCTAAAGGAGCGGGTTACGAAATGCTCAGTATACAGGCAGAGAGAATAAATGGTAAATGGACTCTGAATTTATACAGCACTTTTCTAACCTTCAGGTCAATCAAAGAGCTGTATCAGGATTGCCTCACATTTACCCATGCACACACACCCACCCCCACGCAAACAACCACACACACACACACACACACACACACACACACACACACACACACACACACACACAAAAGCCGGCCATGCATGGCTCCATCCACAGGGAGCAGTCAGGGTTAGGTGCCTTGCCTGTGGATATTTAGTCACGAGGCAGCGGGGTTTGAACCAACCTTTTGATCATATGTTGCCTCGAAGAGTGAATACAGGTGCAAACATATGGTGACGTCTGCATTTTTCTTTTGGACAGGGAGGGGGCATTAGAAATGCATTATGTTGCTCTCTTTGTTAAAGGTACAGTCGTGTATTGCAAGCTAATAGTGGTGGGACAACAGCACCTAACTTTACGCTCTCTGTGCATGCAAATCATTTGGGTAGGTCTTCTGCACAGCCCTGGCTCTGTAAATAGGAACATAAACAAAGTGGTGCAGACCGCACACAACAACATCCCAGCCATAGCAATGCGTTTCCAATGTGGGAGAGACTGAGCTTCTGAGGGAGCGCCCACATGGGAGGGGGAAGTGTTTTTGTTTTTATCTGAGTTCCAATATAAACAAGCATTCTCCATAATGACTTAGTATATCTTTTTAAATTATCAGTGACGAGAGTGATGCCATAGATCACATGATCATAATTAAACTGCAACTAAGGTTGCAACGCAGAGCGCCAACACTGTTCAGCTTGTACAGACAAGGGTGGGCCTGAATAGAACACGAGTGCTCCAAATCCCTTACGCAAGCGCTCTGTCCCCTGGGAAATCAACCAGGCAGTATCGGGGAACACATCATCTGACCTGGAACCACTGGATAACACACTGTTCTCTGGACTTATTTTGCAAATATTTGTATTATTTAAATTACCTTTACATGCGGACTCGCATTTCCATTGTGATCTGATAAAATGCAGTAGCTGTCCATAACATTTCCATGTGAAATGTGGGCCTGTGCAGCCCTTTGAGACTGTAATGTGATTATGGGCTATATACATAAACTTGACATTTCATATTATGGATATTTAAAGAGATGTGTAAAAATCTCCCATCAGTACTTCAAGGGTTGTACTTTGGCTACACTGTGCAAGCTTGGCTCCGCTCGACTCAATTTCCTTTTGCTGAGAATATAGTCTAGAAACCCTGTTCGCATTAGCATTTTTACATCCACCCTGCTGGTGGCCCAATCAGGGTGGGGTAGTGAGATGACGTTGAAGTCAAACGTGATTCTAAATGGTGATAGTGCTAGATAGGACAGTTGTAGCGACGCCGATTGGTACAGAGTTTCAAAATTAACCAGAGGTCTACATTATAAGTAGGGGGAAACAATCGTGAACACTTCCCAATGGAGCATGGCCAGACCCTATTCACAAAGTGAATATGGTCTGGTTACACCAGGCTAACTCTGTGCAGCAGGAGCCTTGGAATCTATTAATGTAAATGTGATCGGGTGTTTCTTGTCACATTTCATGCGGCGTGTTGAAATGGGCTTTGCAGTGCCACCACTGTGACCTGTAACAAACAACATCTGCCAGCCTGCCGTGATCCTGAGCGTGTATACACCTACGTGCAAGACGGTGGCTTTGTGGAGAGCAGTTAGTTAGTTAGTTTATTGTCATTCGATCATGTTGGAACACAAGGGAACGAAAATTGTTACCCAGGTACGGCAGCGTAACGGCACAAATACTTATAAATCAATAATAAATAACTTAACCATAACCTAGGACTATATAAAACAATAAGAACTATATAAAACACACCTAAAACTGTTTAAGATCAGTTTAAAAGCAGCATAGCAAGTGCCTCATAGTCACCAGCAGATCGAGACGAGTAAAACAGGTGTTTGGTGTCCTTTTAAGGCAAGGAGTTCCTAAGCCTAATAGCTTCTGGGAAGAAACTACACTTCATCCTTGTTGTCCTTGATTTGAGGCTGCGCAGCGGTCTGCCAGAGGGGAGGGGGTTGAACAATACGTATGCCGGGTGGGTGGGATCCTTCATGATGCATGCCTCTCTGCTTCTACACCTGCTGGTGTACACATCCTCCAGGGAAGGCAGGCTGGAGCCGAAGATCCTCTGAGCTGATTTCACCACCCGTTGCAACGCCTTACTGTCGGCCGCAGAGCAATTCCCATACCAAGCAGTGATGGAGAATGTCAAGATCCTCTCCACCACACACCGGTAGAAAGAGGTCAGGATTGCTGGGCTGAGGCCGGCCCGTCTCAGCCTCCTCAGAAAATACAGGCGCTGGTGGGCCTTCTTAATAATGCTGACTGTATTGATAGTCCACTTAAGGTCGTTGGAGATGTGCACACCCAGATATTTAAAGGTGGACACCATCTCCACAGCTGCTCCTGCAATGAAGAGTGGAGGGGGAATGCAGCCACCTCTCCTAAAATCCACACTCATCTCCTTGGTCTTCTCAACATTGATGCAGAGGTTATTTGCTCTGCACCAGTCCATAAGCTCCTCCACCTCCTGCCTGTACCCCAACTCGTTGTTATTGGAGATCAGTCCAACCACAGCCGTGTCGTCAGCAAACTTCACTATCTGATTGCTAGAGTACCTTGCACAGCAATCACAAGTGAGGAGCGTGTACAGCAAGGGGCTCAGCACACATCCTTGGGGGGAGCCAGTGTTAAGAATGATGGAGGAAGATGAGACACCGTGGATCTTAACTGACTGTGGCCTGTTTGTTAAAAAGTCCAGGACCCAGTTGCAGAGCGATGGCTTTAGTCCCAACAGCAGCAATTTGTTGACTAAAGTCTGCGGAATGATAGTGTTGAAAGCAAAGCTAAAGTCCAGGAAGAGCAGCCTGACATAGGAATCCCTGATCTCCAGGTGAGTGAGGTCAGAGTGGATAACGGCTGACACGGCATCAACACCGACCGGTTCTCTCTATAAGCATACTGATGAGGGTCCACGTTGATGTTAATAGTGCCCTTTATATGTGCCTGAACCAGTCGCTCAAAGCATTTCATGATCAACGGCGTGAGTGCCACTGGACGATAGTCATTCATGCTTTTCACAGCTGAGTTTTTAGGCACAGGGACAATAGTGGATGTCTTAAGACAAACCGGCACCACAGCTTGGGAGAGTGAGATGTTGAAGATGTCTGTTAATACCCCTGTGAGCTCCTGAGCACAGCCCCTGAGAACCCTTCCCGGGATGTTGTCCGGGCCTGCGGATTTGCGGGGGTTGATCCTCTGCAGCGTCTTCCTCACATCCTCAGCCGACACACTAAAAGGCAGTGCACCCGGTGGAATTGTGAGTGCTGTCGGAGGAGTTGGGTCTTTCAAAGCGGGCATAGGTGTTGAGGGCATCAGGAAAATTTGGAGCTCGGGGACAATTAGAATCCTTCCTTTTGTAGTCCGTGATGCTCTGTATGCCCTTCCACATGCTCTGGGGGTCGTTGCTGGAGAAATGGCCCTGTATCTTGAGGGCATAGGCAGCCTTTGCCCTTTTAATGCCAGCCCCCAACTCCCTCCTTGCTGCTCTCAGTACCACTGCATCTCCAGACCTGAAGGCTGTGTCCCGTGCCCTTAGAGACCTCACTGCTCCAGTCAACCAGGGTTTCTGATTAGGATGGATGGTTATAAGCCTGGTGGTGGTGACATCCTCTGTACATTTGCTAATGTATCCACAGACAGATGACACATATTCCTCCAGGTCCACCCCCCCTTCCTCACCTGTTGTTGCCTCTCTGAATACCTGCCAGTCAGTGCACTCAAAACAGTCCTGGAGCATAGAATCAGCTCCACTGGGCCACACATTGATGGTTCTCTGTGTGGGCTTGTTGTCTTTGAGCACCGGACGATGAGCAGGAACCAGCAGGATGGAGACATGGTCAGAGAAGCCCAGGTGGGGGCAAGCCACCGCCGTATAAGCCTCCTGTCTGTTGGTATACACATGGTCCAGTGTATTCTTTCCCCGTGTTGCTAAGGAGATGTGCTGGTAAAAGCGTGGCAAAATGTCTGTCAGTTTAGCCTGGTTGAAATCCCCCGCTACCACAAAGAAAGCCTCTGGGTGTTTTGACTGGAGCTCCCCGATGTGATCACGAAGCTGCCTAAGTGCCGTGCTAACGTTAGCACTCGGTGGAATGTAAACAGCTACAGTGTACACAACTGTAAACTCCCGGGGCAGGTAAAACGGCCGACATTTCAGCGATAGGTATTCCACAGAATCCGAGCAGTGGCTACTCACCGGGCTACAGCTTGTGCACCAGTTTTTATTGATGTAGATACACAGCCCCCCACCATGAGATTTCCCCGACGATTGGTTACAGTCGGCTCGGAACAGGAGTAGCCCATCGGTCTAATAAGGTGAGTCCGGCATGTTGCTGTTGAGCCATGTTTCTTTTAGGATAAATGCACAACAGTTCCGCATTTCACTGTAGCTGCTCAGTCTGAGACGTATTAGGCCCATCTTGTTGTTCAATGAGCGGACGTTAGCCAGGAAGAGTGTTGGAAGTGCGAGCCTGTTACTAGCCCTTAGCCTAGCCAGTAGCCCAGCCAGTAGCCCAGCCCGCTTGCATCGCTTCTGCCTCCTTGCGCACCGCTTCCTCCTTTCCTTGTGTCAGTGTGTCTCGTTCCTCCGGGTCGCTGACCTTAAGAGCCACAGTCTTCCCAACACTGCTTTTAACTCTGTCTTAATCGCTATAATGTGAACAGCAAGTTGAAATAGTTAAATCGAACTGTATATCTTGTATAAGATAGTCGCCACCGCCGGTAGCTGAGAAGCCGCTGCACTACTGCGCGCCGCCATCTTTTGGTGGTGTCTATCTACTTTAATGGTAGACCTACGGCTCTCCATGCAACAAACACCTTTACTTTATCTTACCTCCTCAGTTCAGTTGGCCAAGAAGACAAAAAAAAGTACTATTCTAATTATAGGCAACAGTTAATTGTGTGTAAATTAATGGGTTATGCCAGAGCCATGGAAAGAACAGAGTTAAGCAAAGGAAGTTCAATGATCACATGGTTCATGGAGAGGCTAAACTTATGGCAAAATAGTTACAGAATTATACAGATATATAACTTTATTGTTTTGTAATTAGTAGTCAATAAATGCACCGATTTTACATTTAAAATAGAATTTATAGTGTACTTTTAGTATTTAGGATAACTTCCGGGAACTATTCTGAGCTTACTGTGGAAAAACAGTCCATTGGAGTTAGCGGAGATGACGCAACTCTCTATTGACATGGCTCTGGGTTACGCTAGCAGAACAAGATATATCTAACAACGAGCAAACTATAAGATATAAACATGTAACGAGTGGCTGGCGCATGGAAAGATAGTGAGATGGTCCGCTATATGTGCTGACAATGTTATCAATGTGCCAACACTGTAATTTCCTGAAACAAATCAAGCTTGTGTGTGTGTGTTGTGTACAGCAAACACTTTTCTTTTACGTTTCCTGAGTAACTAGACTGTATTCATACCAGATTTCAGCATGGAAAGGCCAAAGAAACTAGAGGCTTTAAAGCATGTGGCAGTCCTGTCCAAGACAGCAAGGATTGACACTGTGACAAGTGGCCTGTTTTTTTTCGCCTTTCCAGCCAAAATATAAATGTCAGATTGTTATTTTTGTGGCTAATGAGAAATATCGATGAGCAGCCTGCTGTATTCAGCAACACCGGTGGCAACAGTCAAAAGGGCACTCCAAACATGTTATTTCATTTGTTTGATATTAGGATATCAAGCATAAACAACATTTATTGTCATTAATTGAATATCATGCATCATAGTATGCTGCCATTTGTGCAGAGCATTTGCATTTATTTGCACTAGGGGGCAGTAGACTAAATGTTGTATTGTTAAACGTCATTAATTGTCACGTTTCAAATATGATGGCTGAATAGGCACTCTTCTGCTCAGCTCTGCTGGTGCAAATAATTAGATTGCCGTCACTTATGGTACCAAGAGATTTCAGCTGTTTTCCTGTCTACCTGATAATTGATTAATTCTGACAAAAACAAGCGTAGGCTACCTCATAACACATTGACAACCAGGTGCATTTTATTTGCATGAGCAGTAATTATAGGATTTTCTTCAGCTGCAGCCTCCTGGGCTGAAAGTGAAAGTGTATGCTTTTGTCATATGCATTTTCTTGATTTTATCTCTTGATAGATCTTTTTTTTTTTTCTGTCAGCAACATCTTCCTGCCTCAAGCGAGCGCAGATACGTTGTCACATTAAATAACGGACCAATTCCAAATATAATTGTGATGATATTGAACCTTTCCAGCAGGATGATTCATAATTCACATAAAATTGCCCAGGAAACCGAATTTAAAGGGCTGACTATCGCAGGCTCCATCCAAGTTTAGGCTGAGTGAATGACCTCCATCTGAGGGGCTGCCAACCTTAATGACGCCCTTGTGATGAATCAGTATGCATGCAGAATATGACAGGAAAGTAATAAACCTTTAGCCTGTATGTAGCACAGCACTAAATACTGCTGCCTAGTTTGGTTATTTGAGATTGAATTGAAGATGGAAGAATGTTCTCTTTATTTAATGAATGCGCTCTATATGTAGTCTGACTGTGTGGGAGTGCAAGAAAGATCACCAATGGGTGGGGCGTAGCCAAGTGGGGACCGGTGTAGTGACCAGTGCCACTCAATACAATCGCTGACCGCGTTAGTGTGATTTCACTGATGAGGTGCGTTTGTGTTACACCATCATGACCTGTCACAGTTTGCCTTCGACGCAAGTTTGAAATTGGAGCTCGTGAAATCAGGATGGTCTTACGAGCTTCCGTTGGTGTTCAGATTCATAGAACAAGTAGGTTTGTGTGTAGTCGAAGAGACACATGCTGCATATCTGCACATACGAGTTTTATGGCGTACTCACACTTTGACCCCAAAGCTCGTTTGACCCCAAAATGCTGTTCGTTTGACTAGTGTGATCACTCTGTACCGTGCCCGGGCGCGGCACCTTAAACTGTGCCGTGGCCATGGTTTGGTTGGACTCGGGCGCGGTACGCATCATCGCAAACATACCCAAGGACGGAACTGAAGTCACAGTTGTTTCATTACAAACAGCATGTCGGCCAAGGGAACACTTTGGTCTACGGCAGAAGTGCAATGTTTGTTGTAAATTGGGGCAGACGAGAGTATTCAGGAGCAACTGGATACAACACACAAGAACTATCTGCTTACTCGTGGGTATCAAAGAACCACTGAGCGGTGTCGGCAAAAGCTGGAAAAACTGCATGGTCAAAACTGCATGTGGACAAAATAATAATTGTCCTGAAACCAAAATTAGCCAACCTAATATTTTGGAGTAATCGTGCCCTGGCCCTGAATGTTAACTGCAGTGTGAGTGCAGGCCAGTGGGGGAATGCAATTCAGAACGTTCAATGCACTGAATGCACTCCGGGATAATTGGCTATATGTTGGTTACACAGAGCCAATCGGAGACAGTGTAGGGGTGGGTCTTCAACAAATGCGAATGTTGCGGTGCGTATGTTAAACTCTGACACTGACAGAAGACAGAAACATCGCGAAGGTAGATTGAAATGGTATAGACTTTCAGAAATGTTTATTGTTTCGCAACGACCCATTGGAAAATGGGCCAGACACTTTGCCCTTGCGGGCCAAGCCCAGCCAACGGGCCACCTATTGGGGTCCACTGCCATATGATCATAATCTCTATACCCCTAGGCTCCATGTGCAAGTGTTCAGTCAACTCCTTTAGGGTTATCAATTGTGGCTTGCACTGTGTGAAATCAATTACAGTATTTTTTAGGTAATCATGACCGGGTTACTGTACGTATTAATGTGATTATCTATTACTGTAAAAGCAGTTTATTAAATGAAAGTGAAACATATCTACACGTGTGAGAAGACAAACAAATGAAAAGTGTTGTGAGTTTACTGAGTGTAAAGGAATTGTTTCACATGAAAGGTATACAAAAGACTGATTAGGTGAAACTGATACTTTGTGATTTTGTGTTTCGTATTCAGTCAGTTGAAAATGCACTTAAAGTGATGAACTTTACTTCTCAAGATCTGTTGTTGAGTTGTGTACTACGAGTAGTGAAATCACACTTGTGAATATAGTACCAAAATGATTTTTAAAAAAAAAAGCCTGTAAATACTGTAAAGCAAAAACACGGGTGAAAATCATATTTTTGCTCAGGCTGACCACTCAGACTGCAAAATGCTAACACATAATATATGCTGAAATAGGATGCTGCATATCTTTGCTTTAAAGGACAAACACATTTATCAATATTGTAAAATAAATCCACATTTGTTTTTTGTTCCAACATCCAGTGAGACTGACTTTATTGTTTTGTGGATGGGGATTTTAAATTCAACCAAGAACGATAAACTGGTTGTCGTAGACAGAGGTGTTTTTTAATCAATGGCTGACTAATGAGTGCTCAGCAGCAGTCATAACCTGCTGCTAAGCACTTATTAGTCAACCTACCCCACAGATGTAGTATGGACACGTTTGACAAGACACAAGCTACCTTATCTTGCCTTGTGTCACCAAATTCATGTTTAATAGCTCTGTCTCGTGAGAGTGAATCAAATGAAACCCATACAAGCCACAGTCATTATATCTGCCTCCAGGCAACTTGACATAGGTTTTGTCAACTCTGATTATTATTGCCTTTGAAAATCCACATCTCCTAAAATAAAGAGTGTCTCTTTTAATGGTTTCTGATATTATTGCTAGTATATTGCCTGTTTCACGTCTCATTATACCCTGCCCAGTATAGATGCGGCCTGTCAGGGTATGCCAGATTCAGCTCAGTTCTGTTGTTTAACGGCTGGCTCAGCCTAAATGCTTATTATAACCTTTATAAATTGATATTTTCTTGTATAAAGAAATCCATTTGTTCACACTTTGTGATCTGCCCTTAGACGATCACTCGGTGTCATGGTGTGTTGTGCGTTTTATGTTAAAAGTGTGAAATGTCGCGGATTTGATGAGACGGATAAACATACTCTGTGTTGACGTAAATGTTATGAAGCAATCCCAGCAAACAATGTGGGTACGTTAAAATTAATTGGACAAGGAATGGGATTGTATTAACCTGGTATAACCAGACTTAAAATAAATTGACTTCATGAATAGGATCTCGACACGCTTCACTAGTGATTAACAGTTAATGGGCGTAGATCTCTACGCACTATTGGACATGCAGCCTTTAACAGATCAGCGTTGCTTCATCTAGCTCTGCCACCATTTTGAAGTCACTCTGCCACGTGATTGGTCCGCCATCCAGGCTGTGCAAACAGGATTTCCAGACTAATCTAAAAAATGTAGCTAAGCGCTAAAGTCGGGCAGAGCCAAGCTAAGACTTCCTTAAAGCCTATGTTGCGTCCAATGGCAATGTAGTACTGTCTATTTCCATATGACTGGGACTTTAGATACAGAGCTACAAGGGCATATTTAACTATCCGGCTCATTTGGTGATCATGCATTATCTTATTAATGTATTTGTTTAACCAGTGGTGCCTGGTGGTAATACACCCAATCAGCAGTATTTATGTATCATGCAGTGCACACAATTTGTATATTATGTTTACTTTCTGCCTCTTTGTTGTTGTGTGGCAAAGCCAGAGGCCGTCAATAATGTAGATGGCTCAACATATATTACGGTAGCTTCCTGTATGTGTCACTTGGATTTTGCCACTGCCCCATTTCACATTGAAAGGTCTCGATCATCTGTTTCACTTTTAGATGCAGTAAATGCAACATCTTTCCAAAGTATATGACCATATTGACCAAAATGATGATTATTTTTTTCCATTATCGAGCAGCCTTAGACAATACTGGACATATATAAGGAATGAATGAATGAATGCATTAATGAATGAATGAATTAAAGGTTCTTGGCACCCTGAACCTGCTGCTCTGGAACCAAGACACTGTTGTTGTTTTATGTCAGTATTCATTTTAAAATACCCCAGAAGAGCCAGAGGTAATTTCTCAAAATTTATTAAGTTATCGCCAATTAAATTTTTTTTTACTGTAAATAAACAATAAAATGCATATTAAAAAATAATCAAATAAAATGCATGAAGACATAAAATAAATGATGAATTATAGAGCTATGAATATCAGCTCTGAATATACTCAAGTGTTAAAACAGTAAAACAAAGTATTATGAAATCTACATTAAATAAAAAAAAAATCACTGAGATCTATGGCTCATCTACAACTTTATTAAACACAAAGTTATTTTAATTAAAATGTAATCACCTGTGTTTGAGAAAGGAGAAGATGATACTGACTGTGCCCGCAGTAGGTCCCAGTTGTCCTAATGTTGCTTGCAGATTACCGTTGATGAGGCCTGTGTTGTCCTCATCCCTCTTTCATTCCTCCCTTCATTAAAACAAATGATTATTTATTACCATTGTTGGGATTGTATGTACTGGTAATGTCGTTACTGTTATTACTTCTCTGGGTTATTAAATGGGAAATCCGGACAGTTAAGACATCATTCCTTATTGTCAATTCTCTTTATATCCATGTATTTGATAGTGGGGGACAGAGCACTTTCCTTTGTGTTTCAATATAAAATGCAAAATGAAAATGTGCTGGAGTTTGCATTTGTTGTCCCTAGGCAGTTAACAAGCAACAAAAAAACTTCAAAACAACATAAACAGGAAAACGGCACAATCTTCTCGCAGCTATGGCGTTTGTGACCAAAACCACATAAACAAAAACATCTCCAGTGTCGAGATTCCACACTATAAAGAAGCAACAGCTTCTTCAAACTCTACATAAGTATGTCCAGTGTAACTGAGCACATGAAGATCTATGTCCCCACTTCAGGTGTGCAAGGCTGATTTTGGTGGAAAATGCAGACGACGGAACAATAGATTCTAAAATAATAACAAGATGGAGCGTTTTCTTTTTTTTGCATTTCAATGGAAGCAAAAATGGATCGCTTCCGGTCTTAAGTGGGCGTGTCACCACCGGCATTCTGCTGTAGAGGGCTGACGTAGGCAGCGCCCAGAGGGATAAATCTGCCAGGCATGGCCTGAAACATTTATCCAAAAACTGATTGCTGCAGAAATACCGTTGTGGCCTCAGATTTATCATAGGTACTTAATGTTATATACTCAAAATACCCATTAACACGCCCAGAGACAATATTTTGTTGAAATCCGTGGACCATTGACTTGCATTGAACGCTGAGTAGTTCTGGTCTGCTTACAGGGTGAAGCCCCCCTCCCCTTCCTCGAATGCATGCGTGCCGTCCGGTGAGCCCTCTCCATTTCCAAGCTCTCTGACGGCATGCTGCTCACATGCACTGCACCTGACCTGATTAGTCGACTGAGTCTATAACGCTCTAGCATCCTTTGTGCATGGCCTTCCAGTCTCGCCGCTGCACAGCCGTGGCACAGCCTGTTCTTTCTTTCACTCCACCTGAATACACACTCTTGTACTTTTGCTCTGCTGAGATTTTTCTTGATGTTGGCTTTTATTTTTGTGTGTCGTATGTCTGGAATGCCAGTTTGTCGATCGCACAAGATATAGAAGAGAAAATATAGAATACGCTTTTATTTAAAAACATGTCATTTATGTTGCTAAATAATTGAAATGATTGAAAGTCCATATTGCACTAGACAGACTGGCTGATTAAGTTTTGCCCGTGACATTCGGGATCAGGGTCATCGCTGGGGTTCTGTGCTACCAGCTGGTCGCTACTAATATCTGCCCATAGGGGGCAGTGCCTCGTGTCTGGTCGCACCTAACCATGCACATGCGTGCGTGATGAGGACAGTCGGCTTCAGGACCGTGGTCTGTCTGAAGCCGGTGAGCTGCCAGCCGTCTCCCGTCTCCATTTCCTCCACATGAGTAATAGAACTCCAGCAACAATGGCGGTGCGTTTGGGGCTACAGTGTGTTCTCTCTCTCTCTCTCTCTCTCTCTCTCTCTCTCTCTCTCTCTCTAAACTCATCTCCACCTCTAGCATCCTCAGCGCTCACCCCGCAGTCAGTGCTTGTCCTAGATTTATCGCTCTCTCTTTCTCTCTCTCTCTCTCTCCCCCCATCTCCCTCTTTCCCTCTCTCAAGCACACATTCACTCATTAGAGTCATTCGCTCTCTAAAGCTACTTCTCATTTTCTACTCGACTCCCAGTTTGCCATAGCAGTGTGTCTTTTCTTAATCCCAACACAATTAGTTAACAAGACGATTCTGTCATGACAAGGCTGTAGCAAGGTGGGTTTTTTGTTGGTCTTTTTTATTCCCGCTCCCCCCGGCGCTCATTAGCTTTAAAACCATGCCTTTTAAGATTGCAACTTTATCCGTTCTCTTCGATCTCTTCAAAAGGTTCTCATGAAATACTTTTTGGGTCTTTTTGGGTCGGACAACAGAAATATCAAAACTGTGGTACCTTGGGAAAACTCACACAAACGTTTTGCCATAACCATTTACATACTTAGGAAGACATTTGCAGCATATTATATTGTCTGTTAATTAACAGGATGATTAACCAACATATTGATGTCAAACCATATTAACAATATCAATGTACAATATATTTGTCTTTTTACAACCAATATTGTCCTTGGTAACCACAGCACTGCTTAAAGATGATTTACTACTCTAAAACTTTAGCCTGGTTGCCAGATATATATATTCACTTTGCGATTATGGTCTGGCCACACTCCATTGGGGGTGTTAACAGTCGTTGATTCCTACCTCTGGTTAATTTTGAATCTATTGGACAGCGTTGAACCAATCGGTGTTACTACAACAGTTTTGATCATCTCATCTAGCTCTACTGCCATTTAGAAACACGCTTGACTTCAACGTCCTCTCACTACCCCACCCTGCATTGGGTTGCCAACAGGGTGGCTGTGAAAACGCTGATGCAAACAGGGTTTCTTGACTATAATCTCAACGAAAGCAAATTGAGTTTAGAGCAATAGTCAAGTGGAGCCAGCCAGGCTACTAAAACCTAGCTAAAGGTGCTAAAATAGATCCAGCAATGGATAAGGATAAAGCAATATGAAAATTTGTAGCAACAGCGAAATTGAAATTTTAAATTTACGGCTCCGGATGAAGTCGCGCACTGCTAAAACTATATCGAACTTAGTGTGATTTAAAATCTACTTGAATATAAATGGCTTATTTGATTGCTCAATAGTTTCAAAATTAACCAGAGGTCTACGCCGGGATATCGGATTGGATGTTAAACATGCACACATTATCTATCTCAAAATTGTAACGTGTTCTGCTAGCAAAAGGCTAAAACCAGCTCGCTTCTAGCTGTAGGTACGTCGGAGAGTTAGGCTATTTTTGTGACTGGTGGTGAAATTTACGGCTCCAGATAAAGTCACGCACTGCTAAAACTCTATCGAACTTAGTGTGATTTAAAATCTAGTTGCATATAAATGGCTTATCTAGTGACTTAATTTAAGTAAATGTGCACTTAATTTGAGAAATCTTATCAAGTGAATTTCACTTACTGCACTGGGAGCCACTTTTGCTTGTTCTACATATTAGTAAGCTCACAACTAATATATTTTGCACTTATATTTGATAGTGCATTTTTTGCAGTGCGGTACTAACTCCCATTCACTTATTGTGTCGCTTTTGTTTTGTCCAGGCTTTGTACAGTGGCTGTGCAGAATAGTTTACTGGAATCACAAAACGTAAGACGCGGCATGTGCATGAGAACGTAACCAAGTCATTGGGGTTAACCGTTTACATGGTAGAATGCTGTTAGTCGGGTTGTGGAATGGGTTATACTACCTCTCTGCTTCGGAATGACATTTCAATCAGGTTGGCCGTTTCTCTTCTGATCGTGGTGTTTTATATGGAGCAATTTTATTTGGGTGGAGCCTTTAACCCAATTCCAATCGGAATAATAGGGTCCATGTAAACACAGCTCCTGATGGTTTAGGTTTGCCATGCCCGGCAATTGGAGTCTCCTTGTAGCCAGTTGGCTGTGCCTGAGTGCGCCATAAGACATATCGACCAAACAGCAAGCGTGGCTCAAGGCAGTGGCATAGCTCTGGTGTTTGAGTGCACCTGTCTCGGCCTATACACTGCACAGTCAACACACAGTCTGTTAATCGACCCCTAGTTCTGACAGCTCCTGCTTCAGTTGATTTATAATGGTTTAATAAATAGCCCATTGTTCTTTTTTTAATATGACTAATACAAAAAGAATCTGAAATTAAAGGTATAGTGAGCTATACCTAATTAGCTAACTGTACGCTGTAAGATAACTGTAAGCTAATGCATTTTTTGTCAAATTCATCAAGCCAATAACTCCTCACATTTTGCTAGCTTGCCGTTCTCTGTGCGTGTTGAAAGAATGTTCTGGTACACGTCCCTGGCGCCGTAAAGAGGAACACAAACAAAGTGGTGAACACCGCTCACAATAACGATACCCTTGGCTTTGCAATGTGTTTCAATATGTGGGGTGGAGCATCTGAGGGTGTTCATTTTGATTTTAGTTTGAAGATAGCAAGAGAATGACTAACCCTGCCTTTAAGAGGCTATAGGCTACTATTATCACGTCTCCAGGAATTTGGATTACTGTATTTTACAGCAAATTCTATTTATATGGGTGCATTGAAAGGCAATTTAAATAATATGTATTCATATTGCAAATGTAGAACTAAAGCTTCATATAAAAATAAGATTATGGCAATGTTGAGAGTAGTGCTTCTAGGGAAGCATCCTATGACATTGTAGGGTTTTTGTTTTAATTGAGTTCACATGTCAAAAACATTTAAGTATCGCTGACCACACCTTTACTAATATACTTATCGCTAAATTGTGAGTATTCCATGCGGGTGGACTTCATCTTTCAGAAATAATAGCTTCTGCTTGACAAGCAATAGCACGAGCTACATACACACAGAGTATAGCCTACTGCTGCTTTGACGCCTGTTAGCTCTTACCAATGTTCTCTCTCAACACCAAAACAAACTTACAGTAATTGGGTGAGAGCTTTTATAGCATAACTGCCAACGTTCGACAATTGAAAGCAAAAAAAGTGAATGTGCAAAGACTACCTACTGTAGCAGTTGTATGGGTGGATAAAGCTTCACCTTGCATATAGAACTTGTTTACTAGCTCTGCTAATTGATCCTATGTTGTACCTGTACCAGACAAATTACCTCTTCAGACCAAAAAGAGACTTCATGATGCAAAATTGTTTAAGATACATTAGAAATATAAATAGTTTTTAGTGTTTTATTTAGCAATAACCAGCTTCGCTTTAAGTGCTGAAATAGGTAATATTTCTGAATCCATATAGATAGATTAACCATATTTATTTTGGGAAATTGCATGAGGCACACGCATAAACTCTGTCCGTGGGAGCCTAACTGAAGCATACATTTGACAATGGCTGCAGCCTGCCTGCCTGATTATATGACCGTATTCCCCAGGTATTCTACTCTTGTTGAAGATGTAAACCACTGTCTGAGTATAGCATTGAAAATAGTCCCTTAATAGGTGTCGTGGGGCTATAAATACAGGGGAAATGGGTTAATTAGGAATGTCTCTGAACACCCCAGAGAAAAGTGTGATTTAGCACGGTTAAACCACCACAGGGAAATCATGTTTCACACAGGGTAGTGTTCTATAACTAACGTAATGTGACACAGTAACCTATCTTAAGAACCCTTATGCTTCTTCGTTGAAGCTTGGTTGGGATGCAGAGGCTCTAGTCTTCCTGTGAACCAAAGGGAGTGAGGGAGCATCAGGGAAGGGAGGGGGAGATGGACCATAGTCGTACCTGAACTGGTGAGTCAGGCCACACAGTCTTTCAGTTGTTTTCCGGATCCAAAGATGGAAACCTCTGAAGACGAGCAACCGTAAGAACCGTGCTATTCCCAGACCTTGGTGATGAGGCTGTTCCATGTTGCTCAGTTATATAGGTCACGCTCCCCACGGTCTGACAAACACCTTAAGGGCAGAAGGAAGGGAGGGGGGGATTTATGTCAGATGGAGCCATCATCTGTCTGTCGGACTTTATTGTCGGACTCAGGTTAGCTGTCGGTCGCGGCAGAGATGGAAATGTGGTTCGACTAACAGCGTAGAGACACAGAGCTATCTGAGGGCTCTTCTGGGGCCTTTGGCCAACAGTGTAGAGACACAATGATATCTGAGGGCTCTTCTGGAGCCTTTGGCCCACAGCGTAGAGACACAGAGCTATTTGAGGGCTCTTCTGGAGCCTTTGGCCCACAGTGTAGAGCCAC
>JAODUH010044652.1:0-20008 GCA_027564835.1 Typhlichthys subterraneus
TGTAACTTTCGTCTGGTGTTCACCTTTTCTTCATCAACCGTAACTCTCCAGAGACCGAAACTACTCTCAATGTTACAGAAAGTTTAACAATGTATTACTTATTCTGCAGAGCCTTGTATGTACGTATGTATAACTAATTGACCATGTATATTTGAAACTGTGTGGTGTGTTATTGCTGCTTCTTGGTCAATCTCACTAAGTCTCAATAAATCTCAATAAGATGTCACCTGGTTAACAAACAGTTCAAATTCACTTTTGCAAAACCAGATGTTCCTGTGGGTAAAATGTTCAAAATGGTTATATGTCTTATCTCTGTTTACAAGTAAATGCAACACACATTAACCTGTGAAGAATGTTATTATCAACATATTTTGTAAAGTGCTCTTCGTATATTAACTCTACTTGAACTAACTACATGTTTTGTTTGCTCAAATGAAACACAAACACACACACACACACACACACAAATACAGTACATACATACATGACTTACTACATGACCATACATACAGTACATGACCCACAGGAGGGTGGCTGCCATCTCCTTTAGAGATAGGGTGAGAAGCTCTGCTATCCGTGAGGAACTCGGAGTATAGCCGCTGCTCCTTTGCGTCGAACATAAGTAGTGTTCCCTGGGAGCCTCCCTAGGGAGGTGTTCCACTTCAAGCTGGGAGGAGGCCTCGGGGAAGACCCATGACTAGGTGGAGAGATTATATCTCCACGCTGGCCTGGGAATGCCTCAGGATCACCCACCCCATTCAGAGCTGGTTAATGTGGCTTGGGAAAGAGAGGTTTGGGGTCACCTGCTGGAGCTGCTGACCCCCCGTTTCTCATTGTATACCTAAAGCCTAACCCATACGTATAACCTATCCTAATTAAACATATCTTATATTATACCTAAAGCCTAACACATACCTATAACCTATCCCAATTAAACATTTATCATTGTATACCTAAAGCCTAACACATTAACACATACCTATAACCTATCCTAATTAAACATTTATTATTGTATACCCAACTTAACCTTAAGCCTAACCTAAATTAGAAGTCTAAATTCAACCAAACCATTACATAACATCTAATAAATTGTAGAGAATGTTAAAAATGTAAAGCCAAAATTCATTTTCCATGGAAACAGTTATATGTTTCCATATATTCTCTATAGAGAATTTGCACACAACTATGACACCTTCGTGGAGCAGGATAGCCTATTTTATCATGAGGTTTAGTTGAGATCTCTAAAGAGCAAAAAAATACTGGAATCAGAATGGGTGTGTGTGGTTGGAGAAGGGGAAACATTGTCTCTTGTTATTAGCGTGTCAAGTGTGCTGACTCCTTATCCACCCACACAAGAGAGGCGCTCATTACATTTAGGCAAGAACATAAACAAAATGAACAAAGTAACACTTGTGGGTAATTAGATCTGTGTACATGCCTTGTCAAGCAACCAATTACAGAAGCTCCCTTTTCAGACAGCAATGTAATAAGCAATCAAACTATTCATATACTCTATCTACACATGGATGCACACGTTGCTTCAAATAGTTTTTATAATAATACCGACAGTTCTAGACTTTCATATATTTAAATGTCTCTGCATACATATGCACACAGAGTGTGAGACATGGCTGACTTTTCCTTTTTTCTCTAATTTATTTATTTATTGAAATAAAAAAATAGTTTGAATGGAAAATGAAGCATAATTTACTTACATACTGTATATGTACAGTTACATACTCTATAACAGCCATATTATGTATAACTGTAATTCCATTTATCTTAGAAATACAATTTGTACTTGTGTTTTTCTGAGTAATTAACCCCGTGAGACGGAGGCAGAAATGTCCTACCTTTCCATATTGAACACTTACTCACACGTTTACGATTTGGCCACAACAGGCACACAATTGAAGAAAACAGTAAAAAATAATGATTTATCCAGCTGATCTTTTTCTTTTATTTTGAACAGACCTGATTAATTACGAGTCACATTTCGGAATAATTGGCAGAGGAAAGTGTAGTCTACCAGGACGGGGGGAAATCAACCAGAAACTTGCAGATGTTTATCAAAAGATGTAATTTCACTTGTAATTAAGAGAGGCAATGACTTCTATGAACATACGGCTGTCAGCCACCGCCAAATGGAAAAAGCAAACAAAACAGAACAACATTAGACAAAGTATGTAGAAGCCAGACACTACGGACTTCTGAAGCCAAACCCTTATTTCAAATGTATCCTCAAAATTCAGATTGTGGCATTACTGTAATAATTTTCCAGTTTGGAGCATTAATATTAGACACATTTGGACAATGCTTGACATTTGTATCACTACGCAGTAACACAATACAGTCAAACTGAAATTTCAATAAACCAAGTATACTATCCATTGCAATTACACTCACTGAGCATGTTTGCAATATACAGTATACGATATCAGCAGCTAATTGAGATCATATGAGATAGCACTATATCTGAATTTAAAAGGAACATTAACAACAACGCCTCTAGTTTTATTCATTTACATATACAGTAGGTATTTACTTTATTAATTAACTGTACCTGTTATCCATATGGCTCATAGCCAAGAATGGGATATAAACAGCAAAGTTGCTTGGGAAAATATTCTAAATGCCATGTAAATGTCAAAGATGTTTTGTTTTGTAACTCGTAGCCGAAATTTTTGAAAGTCATCTGAAATTATAGATAGCTGGAATTAGAAAACTAGTTAGATTTCCCTTCTGGGTTTTACAAATGTACATTTTTAGGGTATAATTGTGCATTGTCATAACAACTCACTATTGTGCTAGAAAATGACAATATCAACAATTGCAAAGAGCCATTTGAATCATTTCCACAATAAAAACTTCAACACAAAACAAAGGCTAAACGTTGTATTGAAATTTGCCAACATGGCAGAGAAAATAGGCCTATGTGTATTTTCTAAGGCCGATGTCCAGGACAGTGAGAATACATACAATCATCGCAAAGGGCAAGAGGTCAGATTCATGCCTCTGGCTCATTATAACCAATGTTCTGTGTTCTCTGATTGCAGCAGATTATAGATTAAAGGGCCCTTCATACCACACAAGTGCCCCCAAAATACTGGAGCTAGATCCAGCTAAGGTCTGAGATGACGCATTCTGTGGAGCCCTGGAGGATGGGGGATTTCACACGGCACTACTTTCAAATCATGAGCTAGGGCCAGTTGAAGAGTCAAGTAGGATAACGAGACACTTACTGAAGAGGCCAGAAATATCAACGTATCCTGACAATGTCGTACACATGTGCTGTAAATGTGTTATTATAATCTCTATATGTATATACAGGTCACCATATACCAAATAACAGCAGCATACTTGACCATGCAAAACAATGCAATGTACTGAAAAATCAGCAGCTGCCTGTAATATTAAAAGATCACTCCTCGATTGAGATATAGCCCACAGAACCACAAATGTACACCCGTTTTAGATAGGAAATAATGGCTTGTCAGGACTGCAGTGCTCCCTGTGAGCAGTGAATGGATGCTCTGCACACACTTTGATGCCATGTGACCTTGAGTGCTTTTATTCATTTCCTTATTCTGTTTTTAAATTTGTCAGAAGATCACTTGTGACCCTCAAGCTTGTGTTAGATATGCCGTTGCTGACAAGACCCTCAACGCGTTTCACTAAAATGTTATGTTGAAATAACATTATCAAACTATTGTATGAAATGTGTTTCTAATGTATCCCTTTCAGATATTAACGAGGTGAAATAACTAAAGGTCAGTGATACAGTTCATTCAAAAGGTCATCGTGATCATTATAGTTAGTGATAATATGGATACAGTATATTATAGAAAAAAGAGATTCACTGTCTGGGCATGAATGGGTTATTAATTATGTGGGGAAAAAATACATGCATGTAAAGGCAATTATGACTATACTGCATACAAGACACACAACAAGATATGCAAACGCAAAGCAGTAATTGTTATGCAGGTGCAATGTTATGGATAGCACCCCAAGAGATAAAGCCGTCATTTGCCTAATCTCCTTTTCCACTACAATGCAGTGAAATGTTTGTATTTTTACCTGCGTATCTCTGTACAACTCTCCACTGGAAAGTATAACGGTTGTACAGTAATGGTGCCCTAGGAAACTACATGTATGTGTGGTCTGTCTTTGGACACAGTGAAACAACTTTGGAAATGTCTGTGTAAATAGGCTCAGAGTGTCATATACTGTATGCAAAGCCCAGAGACATTCAAAGTGTGACTCAGGCTGTCAATGCAACAATGTATCTAGTCATTTCATTTGGTTCAGTGGAATGTCTTCCTACCTTAGCACAGCACATTCCCACCCACAGTAGCAGCTCTTAACCTGTGCTGGCCGAGCTGCGCCAATGCATGTTAAAGGAACACACCATGATTGCTTTGAAGAGCAAGCATAATTGCAGACACAAATCAAGTGTCTCCATATGTACGTGTATATTGTAGTAGCAGAAAGGCACATTAATAATGCGGTAATTATTGTGGACAGGATGCTTTGTAGAGCAATTACAACACTAATATTGCTTTTTTGTGTTATATGAAAACGTCATACTATTTTACAATTCAGCTGTTATGCAAAAAGGTTTTTGATTTGCTAGGTGTCCGATTCATAGGCGAAATCCCTCTAATAATGTTTAGTAGTGTTAAAGACTTAATTTATTAGCTGTTTCTTCTCATATATCTTGGGGAAAATCTTCTGAATAATATATTATATTATTATATCAATACCCCTTTGATAATATTGACATAAACTCAACAACTGTACCACAATAATTGTATGGACATTTTAGTTGCATTTAAAGTGTGTTTCTTGGCATGTATTGGACATGCTTTCAGGAATCATTGTCTAGGCATGGAAGAACATTGACTGGAGGCAATGTTCTTTTCTGTACAGTCGATCAAAATTGTATTCAGCTGAGCCATAATCTCACGACCAGAGGTCAGCAACCTAGACAATTGCCACTTCCATTTCACACTGTGCCCTGTACCCTGTTTATATATAACCAAGTCATCACAAACCCCAGGATTCTCCATCACTAACATCAGATGTTGAAGCTACAATTTTGATCAAAACAGAAACTACACAAGTACAATAGTCACACGATCACTTCAACTGGCACGTCATTTAAAAGCAATGTGCAGTTCATTAATAGGTGTGAGCAACAAGTTACAATCAGAAGCACATACTGTATAGCTTGTAAGTAAGAGGAGTATGACTATTATTACCTCAATTAAAGATACAAAATATTAAACCATTTTGCAGCTTTTGTACATTGTAGCTCTAACTGTAGCCTTACAATGAAAGAGCCCGCATATTGTTGTACAATGCAACAACATAAAACAGCCTTCTGCGATTGGGAGAATCGGATGTTTACATACAGTTTATCCACCAATCACTTGGACGCGACCGACAAGGTTAATCACTGCTCTGCGAATGGAGCTGTGTCCAATGTGATGTTCCTGTCATACAGACATAATTACTCACCCTGCGAGAGAGGGAGCTACTGCAGGTCTTTGGCAAAGAGCTTACACTTGTTATTTGAGCTCTTCCCTGGACACACCTGTAAGTAGTTTAAATTAAAATGTAACCCACACCATCATCTGTTAGATATATTAAAGGACCTACACCTACACCGACATCAACCTCCTAATGTAACATAATGTAAAAGCAGCACGACACCCAGGTTGGGAAACCCATTCAACATCCAGGCTTGTGCCTCTGTGTTGATTAGAATAGACTATGCCAACATCTTAATAAGGGACTATGGGGTATTGGGCTGTGGAGGACAACAAGCAGAGGAATGCAGTACTGCCTATGCTGTTGTTTCTCGTCCAGGGTATAACGTGATAAGCATACACAGCACAACACTGTACTGTATAGTAACATATAGAATGCTTGGCACAAATAACTCTTTCAGCATATGTTTAATGTTACAACTAGTAACATATCCTTGAACATTTTGCTTTAGCCTACTCTAAAAAATGTTTTGACATTCATTTTAACATTAGGTACTTTATATTATTAACATCTGTATTTCTTCTGTAGAAATGTAGGCTATTATTAAATCGTTTAGCCTACGTGTGATTTTATTTCAGAGGAACAGAGTTAAGGCAACAAGCTAATGGAACCAATTTTATTTCAATCCAATTATATTTTAGAGTACAATAATACATTGGAAAAAATAGCGTCAATGAGACTGCCTTGAGCAATCTCAACGACGCTCTCCGTGGTGCTGATTTCCACCAAACCGACAGCTAAATTCAGCAGCTTGTATATTTTTAGTTTTTGCCATGGAAACATGGGAAGAATAGCCTACAACGCACAAACATGTTGAATCCTTTATATAGAACTGTATTAGACTAGTATAGCTCAAATACACTTGGTCATTAACCGGTGTTGATTGAATAAAATATTAGCTTATAGGCTATATGTTGTCGGAGGTAGACAAATCTATTGTAGGCTATTGTGGACTTTTTCAGGGGACAACGTGAGTAGCCATGGCAATTTACAGATAGTGTTTAGTTGGGAAACTTCTACACACTATGCTATCGAGAGCCATGTGCAACAGAACAACGTAGATGTTAATGGGAGAATGGAAGGAGGGAGGTGATTTCGTAGGTACTCGGATATGATTGTCATAAACCAACAAGGTTTCTCGCTGCATGTGAATCACATTGCAGGACCAACTGCACCAACCACCCGGACATGGACATACAGGATCATACTATAGATTCTAACAAGAAGGTACGTTTGGAGTCGTACCGCAAACTGTAAACGACGAAAAAAGTATCCAGTACGACATATGTTTTTTGAGAAAACATAAAACCGCGTGCGGTGGTCGCGTTTACCTACCCGCTTCCACCCTTTTGGTACATTCCAGCGCGCCTGCTGTATCCTCTGTGCGCCTGCTTCTTCTACCGCCAGCGGGTTACTTTACTGATAGAACAACAAAGTGAATGTCACTGATCAGGTGAGTTTCTGGTCCGTGACTGATTTATTCTGGACTGTTCATGGGGTAAGTAGGATGTGATTGCTACAGACTTTTACTTTAGCCTACATGCATTAATGTGAAATACCGTATATGTTTTCAGCAACTGCCTGCATGTGAACGTAGCTGGAAATAATTATATTCGTTCGTTACGTTAAAATTGGCTGTGCGGAACAGGTTGTCTGAAACGTATAACCGCATGTTCTCTTGCAAGTTGGATTGGTTTTTTTTTTTGTCTTTTTTTGTCTCTCGATACGAGGTCAAAAATATAGAAAAAAATGTATCAGCAATAGTAGAAAATATGTGGTTCATGATTTAAGTGCATTGGGGACAGCTGTCAAATACAGAGCTTATCATGAAACCCCATAAACTGTGTGCATGCTATTAGGCTATGCAATTGCCATTTTCCTTTGTGAGGATTTCTTAACGAAATGGAACTCAATATATATTCCAGTTTTGATTAGTATGTTGAAAACCGATTATAGGCTGGTAAGCATATAGTAACAGTTTCAAAATGCATATTCACCAATTACAATCACGGAAGGGGGCAAACCCAAGAGAAGGCTATCTAAAATGTATTATTGTGGTCAGTGCTAAAATATAGTTAAAAAACGTAGCATAAGAAAAAAATATGAAAATGTGCAACTCAAATAGGGATTTCTTTCCACCCTGACGCCATCAACTTTATGCTGAAGCAAACAATGGGGTTTACCGCTTTATAAACCCATGCAAACCTAGTTATAATGTAATTAGCAGTGGTTTGTTTGTGGTGTAATAGGCCTATGTAGTCATGGATTATTTCCATTCTAGAGGCAGTCTACAGTAGAAGAGTCATTCATCATAATTTAGCCAACATCACACATCTGTCATCTGCCATGTTCATTTACTAGCCAGTGAGGGCTAAATGACAGACCCCTTATGATGGAAAATATTATTCTAATTTCCCCTTCAGACACATTTCATATCCCACAAACATCCCCTCAGAGTAAACTGGTATTAGATATGCTGAACCTGTTGACACTTTGAAGGCCAAAAAGATATGAAGTGACTTATTATAGTCAGCGAGCACAGAGAACGTATCTTGCCAGCCCTTTCCAACTCTTCTCACTGATCGTGCATTGAGAGGACGTGGTGCATGTGTAAAATGATGCTGTATGCTGCACATATAGGCCTATGTGAGTGTATGTACAGTATGCTGCTGTCTATGTAGTATGCTAGCTGAGCCCTTCTGGAGGTGACTGTGGCACTGTCCCTTGTGATCTCATGCGAGACATCTTGGGATTTCTGATTAGCTGGCGTCTCTGGAGTGTTCTTTGTTGAAGCGGCACACGTTTGATCGCCCGTTCCCTTCACAGCGTTTGTCCAATTTCATGGCTCTCAGGTCTGCTCTATGGGAGCAGAGCGGAGAGAACAGGGACTCTTGTTGTACTGTCCAGTGTATCCGCGGTGCGCACGGAAAGCTAGGGCGCGGGCCGCGGGTGCAGATCTTGGTGGTAGTAGCAAATATTCAAACGAGAACTTAGCCCTAGGCTTCCGTGCGATGTTTAGCCGGACCTTTTCCACTAGAGGGCGCGTTCAGTATAATACCAGTAGTCAGCTGACAGGTCTAATGAGTATTGATGAAGCGCGACAGATAATCACAAGCATGCCAATACGCTGCAAATGTCCCTGTGACCCTGAGGCAGGGTGGATATGGAGCTTATTTGTTCTCTGTCCTCGCCGCTTCGCTGCTGTGCGCCCTTTGCTGTCCATCCTCGGGAATACCCCCGTTCCACGGATTCATCCATTGATTCTGTTCACTCAGAGCGGGAAAGTCTGGATCCATAAAAATCACTTCCAGGCCATGGTAGATGTGATGGAGGGCTCAGAAAGCTTTCTGGTCAGAACGTTGCTTTAATAACGTACATGTAGTACAGGTAATGTTAGAAGCCACACAACCACAGGTATATGGCTGTATTGATTAAAACTTGAAATCTAATCATACAGAAGCATTGTACTTATTAGGTAAGATTTACACTGCACCACCGCACCTTAGATTGTCCAGCCAGTTTCATTTATCTATTCCACAGTCGCGTTTGAGATCTAAGGGTGATTGTGCCTTTTCTGTTGTGGCCCAGAGACTGTGGAACGATCTTCCCTTTTCTATCAGATCATCTTCCACCACTGAGTCATTTAAATCGCTTCTAAAAACACACATGTACACTTTAGCGTTTGAGTAAGTTCTGGGACACTATGCTAAAACTGTCTTGTTTGTTGTGTATTGTGTTTTGTTGTTTGGTTTTATATATTTATTCATTGTTGATTGCATTGTTGTGTACAGCACTTTGGTCAGCATTGGCTGTTTTTAAATGTGCTTTATAAATAATCTGACTTGATTTGATTTGACTTACACCAGAGGCTCAGGCAAAACTTTGGAACATCATTCACATTTTCTAACTACAAGGTTATGAGGAGACATAAAACATTAATCACATTATTTGTTATAATAGGCAAAGACATTTATATTTACATTAGTTCGCCATGTAAAATGAAGTTCATATTTTTTAAAGGCTGTGTTATCTCTAAGGTGTTGGTGAATGTTTTTTTGTATATGTTACCTTAATAGAGGTGGTGCATCATGCTATTGGAATTTAAAACATCCACATTTCCTGTGCAGACATACTACTCACGGTTATATTCCAACACTGTTGATAATATTGTCTCTGTGTTTTGAACTAGAGATATCAGCCTCTAATAGACCATAATGCAGTGAGGTTACAAAGTCAGTGATTACATATAAAAAGTTTTACAGAAGGTCTAAGTATGGTCCACTGTGTTTAGAATATGAATATGATTGGATAAAGCATATAAGCACATATTGTGAGTACCTGTGCATGCCCATGCAAGTGTGTTTGTATTTATTAATAACTGCTTCCATCCACCCTTCCATCTTGTGGCCAAATTACACACAATTAACTGAGGATGTTTGCGCATCCACTTAGAACTTTAAAATTGGACGTTATCTTGACATTGTCATGTTACACGACAGTCTCACAGTTGGAGATTAATATATATAACTCTCAAAAGAATTCACAAAATCCCCATTTAAAATGGTTTGTCTCGAAACAGAGAGCTGATGCGAAATCAAAAGGACAGCTGTGGGATGAGGAAACTGAATATTTATGTTCCTGTCCAGACTCAGAAATGTCCTAACGTGCCTTTGAGCCTTATTAATAGCAGCTGAATTTACACTTGAAACTTGCAGGCAGGTTACGTGACAGATGAAACGAGCAACTCAAGTGCTTTTACTACTGTATTGTGGGCATATCATTAAGTGGCCTCTTGCAAGTGACAGTGATACTGTATATATCAGTGAATTTCCACAATAAGCGAAAATACCAGAGAAGAACCAGGGTACCAATGGGCGAGCGCTATCAAGACAGGCCATAACTCCAGTGGCATCTCTCAGTGACACTTCCTTGGACCTGGGACTCCTGTGGGGTCTGTTAATGCTACAATTGACAGACCACTCTTAATTAACTAACTCCGTTAACTGTCTCCGTTGTGTTAGTTCTTAAGTATGGCACAATTTGAATCAAAGTATCATTGCTAAATTTGGTTTGCCTACCATCAGCTATTGCATCTTAACTGTCCTGGAGGGGTTGATTCCTCCCTCTGTGGTCCTTTCCCAAGGTTTATTCCCTTTTTTCCCATGGAGTTTTTAATGGGAGTTTATCCTAGCTCGGGGCGAGGAGCAGGTTAAGGGGGTGTTGTTTTTTTCCATTTGAAATGTAGGCTGTACAGCCCTTTGAGACTGCAATGTGATTAAGGGCTGTATAAATACAATTGACTTGACTTGACTTGATAATGCCAGCACTTATGAACTGTACGCTAACATACACTGTGTTTCTGTGCCTTGACAACACAACCCTTTGTGTTGCTGCAGTGTTCCCCTTCTGCCTGGACCCTTCTCCTCCACATCAGACCTGCCTCCGCGCGTTTGCTGGGCCGCGTGCGGGGGGGGGGTGGAGGCCGCGCGGGCCGCCATGACACACCCCAACGCCAGCGCGCTGACGGGAAACCAGAGCCAGCTGGCGGACGGCTACGAGGGCAACATCTACCGGCCGTTCTCTGTCTTCAGCGTGCTCACGCTCACGCTGCTGGCTATGCTGGTTGTGGCCACCTTCGTCTGGAACCTCCTGGTGCTGGTCACCATCCTCCGCGTCCGCACCTTCCACCGTGTGCCCCACAACCTGGTGGCGTCCATGGCCATCTCGGATGTGATGGTGGCCGCCCTGGTCATGCCCCTCAGCCTGGTGCACGAGCTCAACGGGCGCCTGTGGAAGCTGGGCCGCGCGCTCTGCCAGGTGTGGATCTCTTTCGACGTGCTCTGCTGCACGGCCAGCATCTGGAACGTGACGGCCATCGCGCTGGACCGCTACTGGTCCATCACGCGCCACCTAGAGTACACGCTCAAGACGCGCAAGAAGATCTCCAACGTGATGATCGCACTGACGTGGCTGCTGTCCGCCATCATCTCCCTGTCGCCGCTCTTCGGCTGGGGGGAGACGTACTCGGAGGAGGGGATGCGGTGCCAGGTGAGCCAGGAGCCGTCCTACACCGTCTTCTCAACCTTCGGAGCGTTCTACCTGCCCCTGTGCGTGGTGCTCTTCGTCTACTGGAAGATCTACAAGGCCGCCAAGTTCCGCATCGGCTCCCGCAAGACCAACACCATAACACCCATGGCTGAGGTGATAGAGGTACATTTGGTGCACCGCAGTACTGTGGAAACGTTCGTTGTTAGTTTACCCCGTCATTCGTATGCAAGACCAACACCATAACGCCCATGGCTGAGGTGATAGAGGTCCATTTGGTGCACCGCAGTACTGTGGAAACGTTTTATTTTACCCCATCATTCGTATAGGGACTACGTCTGGTTGCCGCGCACGTCAATCAAATCAATTCCATGTCGTGATATTTACGCCTTAGTTAGAGCTAGTTGCATTAGCCTGTATGCTAATTATGTATGTTATCAGACGTATTGCTCTTCTGAAGTAACTAGTCAGTGCATGTAAGCAGACCAGTAATTACAACAGACCGGGCATAGCCTTTTTTCCCATTTGCATCAGCTTGTTAAAGTCAGATGGAGTAGCCTGAAATGCCAATATTTTTAACAAGGCCACAAGCCACAGAACTTTTCTGCCTTTAGGTTGTTCTTATAATCAGCAGACACTCAGCAAACCTTCAGCCAGGCAAATTTACCTCCTGGAATTTGAATCTACTGTATGGCCACTCTATCAGCCATGGGTCATTTGGATTTCAACATGGAAATACAAGACTCAACTCAATGTCTTAGGTATTTTCAGACACAGTATTTTGTTGTGATGGATAGGTCATTAATACCCGTAGATGTATTATGACCACAAATCAGAAAATATCAATAGTAGTTTGTTAATGTCCTGTCAGTATTCCAGTTGCTCATACTTTCCTTAAATTCATAATTGCTATTTATATTTGATAAGAAATTGATTGGAAGTGAATTTTCGCAGCAACACATCTTAAAATAAATGATGCTCCTGGCTAAGACATATTAAGTGGGCAGTCAGTTGTGCTATCAGAATGAAACAGTCCTATAATAGGTAGTTGTTGGTTATTGTTGTTGCTGCCTCTTCATCTTGTTTGAATTCATCCTCGTCTTTAAGAGTATAAATAATGTAGTCTAAGTCTAAGCAACAAGCCCTTCACACACCTGCTTACAAGTGTGATGTTGAGTGGGAGGCAATAACACCCTAGCTAAAAAAAATCATCTTCACTATTCAGTTAGTTATAAAAATAAGCATGAATGCTCAGGCTGACACTCAACACTCTACAATCTCCTAAAAACCATATAATTAGAGGATTTACATGTCTCATATGTTCTGTCTCACTCATAACATCAAAATCGACTCAGTGTATAAAAACATCTTAGCTTATTAGACCTGCAGTATAAAATCACCCCTGTTCATGTAGAACTTATTTTAAATCCCCTTTCCCAATGACCAGTTCACACAAAAATGTAACAATATATGGTAGCGGTTTAGCACTTTGCATCAAATGCCAGTTAGTCGCTACAATAAAATAAAATACCCTGCTCTTGTTTTCTGCAGTTGGAATGTATATACTGTAGTATCAACTACAATACGGGAGATTATTCCATAAGCATTGCAAAGCATGTGACTTTCCCTCATTAGTTTCTATTCTAAACTGCCACTCCAAATGTTGTACAGGCAGGCAACTTTTTTGGAACAGTGTTCATCCAGCATGCTGTAAAGTGCACTGCTGCAAATGGTTCGCTTAATCCCTCTTATCAGCTTTTCTGCCTTCCGGAGCTGTACTGATTCAGCCTACATTTACTATAAGATGTCCAAGCCAGCACACATCCTTGTGTACATGTTGAACACAAGAGTGTTCCATGTACCTTTCCTCCAATAGATTTAGGCTGAATTTGCTGGCTCTATTCGTGTATGCTGCGGGGTTGCCAAATTACCTGCTAGGTTTTATCTCATACACTCAATAAAATTAAGTGATCTGCCTGGCTGGAAATAGGAGGGAGAATATAGGCAAATTAAAGCTGACATTTTCAGTTTCCTGTGGCCAGCTGCGCAAGATGGCCATTCGCTAAAGGGTATGTGGGATAGCTGTAAAAAATCAGTTTAGGTGCTACGGAACCAAACAGCTTTCTGAATTGCACCATGTTGGGTGACAGTCAGGCTACAATGAATCTGTTGTTTCAAAGTGACTCTGGACTAGAGAAAACACTTGCCTGCGTAGCATCCTTTTCTAAATATGTCCACATGCATGCTGGCATTCACAATTACATATTCCGTATGGCTGCTGTAATTTAAAGCCCCTACTGACAAGATTGCGGCATTAAATTAACATTAGCCAGCCTGGCCTAGATCATTTTGATCAAGGGTGCTGGGAACATGGATATCAAACCCAGAGCCTGTTGCTGGGAGTCAAACACCCTAGACACACACTAGGCTATGCTGCCCCACTCAACCTAATACTTGGTTGAAAACATTATGCATATAAGTTCAGTTGATTAAATTCAGATAACCAAAGGGAATATTGAACCCTTATGACAACATGTGGACTATATATACTATACTTCATACAGTACTGTGCAACCCTCGTCCTGAATGTTGTAGATGTCTCCTTCCTCCAACACAAATTAATGTGTCGTTATCAGGCTTCTGCAGAGCTAGATAAAAACACATTCATTTAAATCAGGTGTGTTAGAGCACGGAGGCATCTCCAACATGCAGGACAGCGGCACAAGGGTTGAGAGCCACTGCTGTACACTACATCGAAATACGACAGCTACACAATCACAAATTGTACTGAAGTTCACCGTGACTGAAAAAGCAGCAAGTATTAGGTTACGTGGCATCTGCACAACACTGCCATGTATTGATGCAGTTCCATGTGTGCCGGCTGTCTTTCTGCATTGATTGAATCACTCACAGGTGAAGGAGGCTGCCCAGCAGCCCCAGATGGCGTTCACGGTGCGCCACGCCACCGTGACCTTCCAGACAGACGGGGACACGTGGCGCGAGCAGAAGGAGAAGAAGGCAGCCCTCATGGTGGGCATTCTGATCGGCGTGTTTGTCCTGTGCTGGATCCCCTTCTTCATCACGGAGCTCATCATACCGCTGTGCTCGTGCGACATCCCGCCCGTCTGGAAGAGCATCTTCCTCTGGCTGGGCTACTCCAACTCTTTCTTCAACCCCCTCATCTACACCGCCTTTAACAAGAACTACAACAACGCCCTGCGGAGCCTCTTTTCCCGCCAGCGCTGAACCATTGATATTTATCCTACTTTTTTTTTTTTTTTTTTACAGTGCAACGTGCATAGTGAATGCACTGTAAAAAACAAAACAAAAAATAAGAAAAAAAAGAAAAGTAAATTGACTCAATTTGGATAGTCGGAGTTGAAGAAATATGACATTGAGTTTGAGCTGAGCATAATGAGTTAATAGAGAAACTTAACCGAGTTAAGTTGAATGACTTCATACAATATACGCAGCATTCACATAATACTACAGCTCAAGTGTGCTCACAGTGCACAAAGGAAATATGACTAAACTGAAGGCGTTTTTTTACATCATCTCCCAGAAGGAATACTGTGTGTGATTCCCTAAAGATTTATTTCTAAGAACTGCATTGAAAGGCATTCTATAATGCCAGGTGCTTTTTTAGCTCTGATGGTGGACTAAGATGAGACCACATCTTTCACATGTAATGTGATATACAATACAGGGTCATCACTATCCCATGGGAAACTACTGAAAAGATCTTCAGAGCATGTCTGAAAGACATTTCTAATAGATATGAATACAATGCATGTTACAGTAGCATAAGCACTGTATGATATATTGGAAGTAACAAGTGGCAAATATCTACACATAAACTATACAACAAGATGAAGACATGTAATGATATTTAAGATGAAGACATGTAATGATATTTAAAGGTCAGGTGAGTGAATGATATTGGCCCAATGCAGTATTTGACAACTGATTCACATATATGTAATTTACACACAAACGTGGCTCCACCACACACACACACACACACTCACACACACACAATAATGTTCTCAGCAGCATACGCGCAGCCCTGTATCACTCCCAATTAACTAACAGCAGGCAAAGAGCAGTACATGTGAATGATTGCGCTTTAGAAAAATAGCCACGATAAACCATTTCACATTACAAAGGTGAAAATAATCTACATATGGGAAAATGGGTAAGTTACAACTGTGTTAAATACAAGAACTGAGGTTTGTTTTATCATTCCTTATGTGAAAAGTCATGCTTCATACAGTATTTGCAGGTTGGAAAAAACATCCATGAAGATCACGCAAGCATTCTATTTATAAGGTGCTGGTGTGAGACCCTCAGCGTGAAAGATCAATGGGCCTGCTAATAGAGTAATGCTCCATAAACACATTTAAGGGAAAAAAACAGCTTTTCCATCCAGTTTTTGTCAGGTTTAAATGAAGATCCAGGGACAATCAAAATGGTGTGATTGTAATAAAAGTGTTTGTGGAATGTTCTGTAGTGGGCAGGCTGCTAGTCACACAAGATGGTGAGCAATCAGGAAAGATATTTGTTAATGAATGCATGTAACTAATGAAAATCCATCTTATTTTGTGACGTTTCTGGTCATTTGCATTTCTTTCTGATTGAGTTATTACACTCCTCAGTTCATGTCTGGGATGTCTTTGTGGTTGTAGACAGTATTACAAAACCGTTATTAGGTTTCAATCTCAGACTGCACAGTGATTTTGTTGCATGAACCGTACGGAGAGTGCACTACAGCAGTCTATCTTGCTGATTGAAATTCTGCAAACCACCCAGGGAAATCAGCTAGAATGCTGTATACTTGCTTAATACAAGGCAAATGTTACCAGGATATCTTAACTGAACAAACGTATATTAATTAGTATTCTCCTGGCCAAACACAACTAATCTCTACATCTATATCTATCCATATCTCTGACTCTTTCGCTCTCTTGCTCAAACTCTCCTAGGAGTCATTCTCCTGCCCTGCTCAAGTCTGCTCATATCTTACTATTTTCCCCAGTATTGGTTTCATCATTCATTAGAAACACAGAGTCTTTACTCACTTGAGGTCTCAACATAAGTCAAGATAATACAATTGTTCAAAAGTAAATTTTAGGTTTAGTGCTTAATACATTTATTTTAATACATTTTAATAGTCTTAAGTATAAAACATAATCTTCCCGAATTGATAATGAAAATATATATATATATATATATATACTGTATATAGAGTATATATACATACATATAGTTTTGAATAGTGTGTGTGTGTTTTATTTTATTTTAACTTTTAACATTATATCCTTATTTTAGTTTTACATAAAAAAATTACACAGATGTGCGACAGTATGCATATTAAGGTCAAAATTCAAGACAGTGAGTGAGAATATGAGCTGAAAGATGCTGAGGGCTTGTAACAAGAGAACAGCTACTGTTATGTCTAACTTAATGCTAGTCCACTAATGAACTCGCCGTATTGTGCAGAGGAGATAAATAAATGCATGGAAAGAAGAAACTGGTATTCTTTATTGTTGTTTTTGGATTATTATATATTGTAACATTAAGTCTATTGTAACATTCTCTTCCAGTCTAACGCATATTGTATGTATCGCCTTGGCCATAGCTGTTCAACTCATAGTGCAAAACAAATCAAGAGAAGGACTTTCTGTGGTATATATATTAATTGTCTCTCAAAGGCCCAGGTTGGCTGATGACGCACCCTCAACCCTCTTCACGTTTTCCTGTATGCAGCTGTGCTGCACACAGGAAATGCAAAGTATTGTTCTTAGGGGGCAGGATTCTGTTTCTCATTAGCCTTCAGTTGTTGATGCAGGAATCTGTCTCTCACTGATACTCTCTTCCTATTCTTGAGTTGTTTGGGAAAGGCATGGCAGGATGATGTCTTGCTTTTCTCTTAACGTGTTTAGCCACATAACAATCCATATAGCTACTGTATATGTAATATTGTACTTGATGGTTATGATAACTCTTACAGTATAATCAATTTAGTGAAAGCTAACTGCTTTCCAATATAGGTCATGATATCAACACATAATGGTTGTTGTTTAATCACTGCTGTTTGCATGATGTCGCATATTGACGACACCAGATGATAATAATTAGGAATACAAAGTGATTTAGGAATGGGTATGCTCATTATTAACCAAAATAGAGGAACTGACATGATTATATGAAGAGATTGCTGCTATACTGTGCTGTAAGATGAAATAGTCTTATTCCCATAATGCCGAATGCCGAACTGAGAAACAGCTGTTTATGGTAGAGGCTATAGTGTTAGAAAATACATGTCATCGCACCTGCACAAACCCCTCTTATCTTCACATCAAAGTGAGCTTTGGCACTGCTTTACTTGGAAGAGGCTAGACATGCCATTTTGCTTTTATTCAGCAAGTCATTGTATAAAACACTTGGCTGAGCCTATAGCACCTCAGTCGGTGGTGGTTGAGAAGGGGGTTCTGGCTCCTGAGCAAACTAGCGGATCACTCTGTCACTCCCGCCATTCTTCATTTCTGTTCTCAGGCCAAGGCATAGGTGACTGTAAGGTAATGGAGAAAGTGGGGTTTGGAGTCACTCCAGCAGCTTAACAGCTTTCTTGACTTTGGACAGTACTATGGTTTGCATTACATGTATGATGAATTCGCAGGGGTCACTGCAATGAATAAAAATGTGTCCGAAATGTCCAAAACACCGACTAAGGACGGATTTGAAAGGTTAGCGCTTCAGCTGTTTCACTGTGCATTTGAAACAACAATGTCCTCGCTCTTTACAACTGTATTCACCAAAACATGGTCATTTCTTCATCTGCCCTTTATTTAATTGTCAAGAATTGACAAAGAACATTTAAAGATAAGGCTTCATGAAAAATTCAACAGAAGACAAATCCACTAAATTGTGATAAAGGCTAAGTCATATAGTACAGACATATTGAAAATGTCTCACATCCAATGTGCTGCCCAGATAAAGATAGCATTCACATAGTGCAACTCAGAAATGTATCAAAATCGTGTAGATAGTGTCTAAAGAAATGCATTGGTAGGAAGTGAGTAAATAAGATATCTATGCCGTATTGGAGCAAAATGTATATGAAATGAAGTTAGCCAATTTCAAAACGGTCCAAATCAATTTGCCTGCACTATCACAATACCAGTACACAAGGAGGTACCTCTTGGCGATAAGGCCTCTGTGCCCAATGCAACACATCCAATATGTCTGTCATTCCCCTATATATCTTGACTCCACTACAACTGCCATTCTTGGTAATAAATCATTCTACCAGGCCATGAATAGTTAATGCACTTTGTGTGTGGTACTGTAGGTTACAGCAGACGTTTCCACAGGGACACTGGCGAATCATGATAACAACACTGTGACATTTTGAATAAAACTTCTCTGGCATGCTCCATGTTCTGCCACAGGTCCACTGAAGCTATGAAAACACCTGTGTATTCCCAAAGATATGTGGACTGATATGCTCAATTTGCTTCAAACAACCCCTCATTTTAACACAAACATTCTATTTTTATTGGGCTGGCATGGAGTCAAAATAATATATTGTTGCCTGGCCTGCGTTTCAATTTTACAATCCTACAGATTCAGTAACACACACCCTGACAGAAAAAGATATTTGCAAGTTAAAAAAACCCACAGAAGTCAATGCTGGAGTCCAGCTCCCATGGTTACTAGGCAGGTGGCTATGTTATTTATAGAGGAATACGTTGGAAAGGGGTTCTTCCTCCCATGGAATGCCTTCATTTACAAACTTCACAAGTAAATACACAGAAGGATATATATTGCCATACCATGCTACACTGTACATTTGCACTTAACTTTGTTACATTCTCTTTTTGCTGTGTGCTTCATAGGTTATGATGCATGGTGACCCCTTGGCAGCTAGTGTATATGATATAGTCAGTACACTAGTGGGAATATACTGGCACTCATGAGTTACTACGGAACAGACATTCCTTTTTGCCTGGTCGCCACTGACAACACTACTGCTCAAACAATTTCTGCTTGAAGAGGAAATATTTGTATTTTTATTTCTTTTATTTTTTTATTTGACAAGACAGGTGTTATGATATCTTTCAAAAACATTCAAGTTTGCGGTAACACTTTAAATTACCACCCGGTAAGTACAGGGTAAGTACTGGGTAAGTACTGGGTAACAAAAAGTGTAAGTATAGGGTATGATTCCATTTTTTTATGGTAATTACTCGGTATTTTACCAATATTTTACAAATAACATACCTAGAATTACAATGTCAAAATCCCTGTACTTCTAACTTAAGTATAGATTACTTACAGGTATGATACTTGGTATTTATGGGTAATTTACAAACAGGTACATGACTCTCAGTTCTTATTCATTGTA
>JAODUH010044663.1:0-20007 GCA_027564835.1 Typhlichthys subterraneus
CATTTTGGCCGCTTGTACCCGTGATCTTGTTCTTTCGGTCATGACCCACCCTTCATGACCATAGGTGAGGGTAGGAAGGAAAATTGCCCGGTTGATCGAGAGCATTGCCTTCCGGCTCAGCTCTCTTTTCGTCACAATGTCTCTAATGAATGGCTCGACCCATTAATTTGAATAAGCTGTGTTGGAGCAGGGAGACATCTAAAACATGCAGATACCATCACAGAGCATTCTACTTTGTGGAAGCTGATGTCTATGGCATTTCTAACAAATTATACTAAATGTATAGCTATAAAATCCAACCTACCTCACGGCTCCATGTGACTGACACTCAGGTTTGTTTTTCTGAGTATAGTCTGGAAACCCTGTTTACATTGGTCTTTTCACAGCCACCCTCCTGGTGGATCAATCAGGCTGGCTAAGTGTGATGATGGTGAGGTCAAGTGTGTTTCAAAATTATGGTAGATTAAGTGATCAACACAGTTGTAGCCATGCTGATTGGTTAAAGGCTGTCCAACAGTTAGAGGTATATGCCCAGTAAGAGGCAACAACTGCCTTCCAATGGAGCGTGCCCAGACCATATTTACAAAGGTAATTTTGGGTCAGGTTACACCAGGCTACCTTTAAACCATGAACGCTTTTAACTTAAACATCCAAATTATTCAATTAATTTAATTATGGTTACTTCCTGTTGCTGGAAAGCAATTTCATAGTAATACATCCGTCATGCACTGTCATGCGGGATTGGTCTCAGAATAGGTAACTTCCTATGAGAACAGATGCAACCATGGACTGCTGCTGCTCAAATGCCCAATCTTTGGCTCCTGGATGTATTCTTTCCTTGGTGTAGGGATCCACTGACCTGCATGCTGATGTCTCCCTGCTCCAACACACCTGATTTAAATAAATAGTTATCAATCTCTGCTGAAGCCTGATAACGACCCATTCATTTGAGTCAGGTGTGTTGGAGCAGGGAGACATCTAAAACATGCAGGGCAGTGGGTTCCCAGGGCCAGGGTTCAATACCCCTGATATAGGCCTACAGCCAGCATCAGATTATTTGGAGAAGCAAATATATTTTTGCTAGTAGGGGTTGGCTTATGGCAGTGGTGCCCATACATGGTCTTAAGAGAGCTATATAAATACAAAAAAATGTAACTGTTTTCAGAAAACAAAATATACTTCCTGACATCCTAATAAACAATGACATACTGTATGATCATCATAGTAAAAAGCCTAGCCTATCAAGTGACCCTGACATCAATAGAAAGCCCAGACTGTCCTCTTTACAACACATCAGGGATTGATAGAGAAGCTCAAAAGAATCAAAGGAGGTGCATGTGAAACCAATGTCCACTACAGAGGACAAGTTAATGGGCTGGGTCTCAGGATAGTAAACATAATAATAATTATACACTTTATTTATATTGCAAATTTGAACAGGGGTTGCAGCTCAAAGTGCTTTACAATTGCAGACATTTGACAAATGAAGAATGAAATGTTAAAATTAAAGAGAAAATACATTACAAATAATATAGTCCATGGTAAAAACTATTACTTGGAGGAAGATTTCCTTTGTCCCTTCTCAGTGAAGTCTCATTGAACTGTGTAGAACGCATCACAGCCGTTGCCTTCTGGGCTGGTGCTAAATTGACGCACATATCCCTTTCTCCTCTCTGTCACGGTCACGTCTGGTTCTCCACTGTGGGGTCCTGTAGCTTCACTGGCCACAGCCGTGGTGCCTGGATAACTCTGAGGCATAGCCTGTTGAAACATCTCCATGGTGGTGTAATCTCCCAGGAAGTTACACGGAGAAGTGGAGATGTTCTGTCTCGTGTCTGCTGAGGCAGCTCCAGTGTGGTCAGAGAACACTGATCCGCTTGTGTCCTCTGCGTCTATTTGGAAAGGGTCCAAGCAAGCAGCTTCTGACACTGAGCCTCGTCCTGGGTGAGTTGAAAACACACTTGGTAAAGGCTCAATAAGAGTCTTGTGTCCTATATTGACTTTGTGAAGGCTGGCGGTGTCCCATTCCTCAACGTCTATGGGCTTCAGAAGGACCTGAGTGGAAGGAAACTCTTGTGACTCACAAATATTCCAGTGTGTATAAATGGATATAGAAGATGCAATAATAATAATAATAATAATAATACATATGGTATAAGTGGAACACTTCTTCAGTGCTATATAAACCACGAAACCAAATTTTACCAGCTCATGGGATTCATTTATTTTCTCAATTGCACTGCTGCTTCCAGGATTAGGTATGCTTGGCCAAAAAAATGCTTTTACTCTGAAAAGAATAAGATAACAATATGAAGCTCATCATTACTAGCTTTTATAAGTTTTCACATAGTATTGAAATTAGTTACTGATTAAATTCTGATTTAGTTTAATTGACTTAACTAGTGATTTTGCATAAATTGGTAATAGTGTTTTACATTTGTCTTTGTTTTGGGGGAGGATTATTGATTGCATTTGTCCGGTCCGTGTTTACATGGTGACAGGTGTAATTGAGTTACCTTTGTAAAAGACATAATGGCAGAGTGCATAACATCACAACTGCCACCAAAACAAAGACAACACTGACTGCAAGGAGACCTATGGAAAGGAACATGCATTAGAGCCATTCGGCATTATCAGTGTGTACAGGGCTGCTCAATTATGGAAAATATCATAATCATTATTTAACACAATTATTCATTGACTTTGGACATATGTAGTAGTTTCTGCAGTTAAAAAAAACAACGAAACAGTGAAACAAAACAATGAAATGACCTTCAACTGGTGAATTTCTATTCATAATTTTCCTGCTGTTAGGAACTTAAATTGCAATCGCGATTGAAATGTAATTTATTGCACAGCCCTATGTGTATATACTGTATTAAAGGATGACTATGGGCTTAATGCGTAAACCTTGAGAATGTGTTTGAAAATAGCTTTCTGCGCTTCGCACTCCTTCTCCTGCACTGGTGACAGCGGACATCTGGACCCGGTAGACCGTTCCACTCTTCAGATTTTCCAGTACATGACTGTTAGAACCTCCTGGACCCACTGTTACATCTGAGAGGTCAAGAGAAGAGGGGCATCTTTAATAACAACAAATCCTTCTGTACATACATCTCAGTGCATAGCATGACTACTATAACACATGCCACTCTTAATAATAATCCTGACTACATTATATTGCCAATCCCATAATTCATTGAATGACTGAGAATATCAAGGCCAGGTATGTGATGGTATGACAGACTGCTTACTTTTCTCAACACCTGTGGTCCTCTGGTTGTACTCAATGTAGTGGATCACATAACCCAAGAGGAACCCTCTCAAGTCCTCCTCTAGAACAGGCAGCCACTGGAGCGCCATTGAGTTTAAAGTCTGGTTCTGGCTGCTGATGTTACGTGGGGGACTTACAGGGGCTGAAGACACAATGCAAGTCGATTATAATTACTAATTTGTACTGCAAGACACTGTTATTAGTGATTGTGGAGGACATCAAGTAACGTACAGCCTTCGGTGAGATAAAACTGCACGCTTGCATATGTGCTCTCGCTGCTGTTGATGTGCTTCAGGTTGCAGCTGGATTTTTCTAATCGTTTGTGCAGAGTGACGGTGTATCTCTTATATGGCTCCAAGGGCTCTAGTTAAATACAATGATGGATTGTTCAGAGAGTGGAGTAGTGTTTTTGTTTTGTATGTATTACTTGCATTGGAGAAGAATGGTACACACCAGTTAAGGATATAGTATGATTGTTTTGGTTTTTTTCAAAAAATGATTTGAAAGCCATTTTATTTTCTCTGATGTACCATTCCACAGCAAAGCAGCGACAGCTTTTGATAAGATCATCTTTCCACGAGATGGTGTAAGATACGTTGCTGTTGACGGTCACATGTAACCTCTCAGCGCCTGTACCTGCCAGATCAAATACAATCTCGAGATAACTGCACATCACACGTGGAAATACCCTGCCTGAGGCTTCAAAATAACATGAAAGACACAACTAATAAACGTAATGATGTACTCACTACTGATTTCCTGCAGTGGTATTGTTGTGCTGACTGCAGGGGATATGCTTGCATTGTTGAAGGCACTGATGTTAATAATGTAGGATGAGTAGGACAGGATCAGTGTGATCTTTGTGTGGGTGGTGTTCATCTGCTCGGGCAGGAGCTCACCTGATGATTTCCTCATTTCCACTTTGTAGCCTTCCACTAGCTCACTTATGGGAGACTAGCAAAACAAATGGCACACTTTGAATTGACTGCAGTGGTATCGAACATGGCAAATTGTTTCACGAGACAAGGACGATGCATTCCCTGTCAATCTTTACTTGAATAGAGTTCAAATAGAACATGCAGTAACCTTCCATGTTAGAGAGAGCAGCCGGCTGCCATTTTTCTCCGAAAGCTTAACATCCTCTATTTCGAGGTGGGTGGGGGGCAGCGTCAACTCTAAATATACAACATGAGACATGGTTGACTCAACATCAAGATTACATATATTATTATTATATTCTATATATATATTTCCTTATTTTGTTGTACTGTAGTAGAAGAGAGAAAATATTTCTTACAGCTACACAAATTGTTTGGCCAATTACATAATAGATACTGACCTGGTGCAACAGTGTAAATGTCACTCCAGGGACATTGTGAACACATTGAATTGGAGATGCACTGAATCTGCACTTGGTAGGCTAGTGAAGAGTTTAGACCCTTTACTGTGCTCTTCTCTCTGTCTCTGGAACTGACTGGTGGCTGCAGGAAATATATACATACACACATTATCTGTGATGTTGTAGTCTGGCACACAAAACAGAAGGCTAACAGATAACAATGGAAAGTACAATGTATTCTGTAACTGAAACATGTCCAGTAAATTCAAATATGGGCTAGGTTGGGGTGACATTAATCCTTTCATTCAAGTAATTTCATTTTGTTTTAACTTAATGTAGGACTTTAATATAGTTGCGGAAATATAGCTGAAAATGACATCTGTATAATGGACTGTTCTAAAGGCACTATGAGTCCCATTGCCTTGTTGAAAAGATGCTACCTATACTCTTGTGTTTGTATTGGAGAGAATATATTAGATATGTAGTGCTAGTTCAGCGAGAACATCAACTGTTTTTCCAGATGTAATGTTTATCCATCTCCATAGGCTGTACATCTATTTGTCTTAACATGGAAAGTGTTTGGAATATGTGAGTTGTTTACTTTATCACAGGTGGCATCACTGTGGCGTCATTTCATTATACATTACAAAAACTGTACACATAAACAATTACCTTAAATATACTGTAGTTTGAGAATTCAATTAATTAAAATGAAACCTACCTCGTCCCATAACAAGCTGCCTTGTGTTTTATATCTTACAGAGTAATTATGAATGGCATGCTTGTCCTCCACTTTCCAGGTCACAGTCACGTTTAGTTCTCTTAAATGGCGAATAAACATCACACTGTATGGAGGGTCACATCGAGCTATAATCAAAACAATACATAAAATTAAACTAATTGTTCTGTTGTTGGGTTTGTACATCATGGAAAAATCCAAAATCACTTTTTAAAATTGTTAAATTACCTAAACTTGTAGAACCTTTGAAAATTGCTGTGCAGTTTGGATCACTCTCTTTAAAAACATATACTGTCATGTTTATATTACTATATAAACTAGGTAATTCTGCAGATGTTCCAGATATGTTCTTGATGCAATGCAGTTTTTTTCTGTAACGAGTAACATGTTAATCCAGGTTTAGTTGTAGGATTTACACACAATTAATGAATAGGCTACAGTGATTAATTACAGGTTTCCTGTGGGAAAAACTTTGAATTTTCCAGGTCTGGATAAGTTAAAAAACTAAAGAGTATGGAATAAGGAAGGAAGTATAAGGTATGTACAGAATTTAATATAACTTCTTAAAATATGCAATAAATCAATATGTATCTAGTACGATTTCCATAAAATAGGTAAAAACTAAAGGTTGTAAAAGTACGCCAGGCATGTGGGGAATTAATTACAACTGTTTTGGTTTGTCTATGTCTATCAATGAAAAAGTTATTGATCTTCACAACCCTAGACTATTACCTATTTTCGAAAATAGTAGATACATATTGATTTTTTGCATATTTTTATAAGTTATATTAAATTCTGTACATACCTTACAGTAAAACCAAAGGTTGTAAAAGTTTGCCAGGCATGAGGAGAATAAATTACAACTGTTTTGGTTTGTCTATGTCAATCAATGAAAAAGTTATTCATCTTCACAACCATAGACTATTACCTATTTTCAGAAATAGTTCAAGATACATATTGATTTATTGCATATTTTAAGAAGTTATATTAAATACTATGTATACTTGTCAGTAAAACCAAATGTTGTAAAAGTAGGCCAGGCATGTGGGGAATTAATTACAACTGTTTTGGTTTGTCTATGTTAATCAATGAAAAAGTTATTGATCTTCACATCCGTAGACTATTACCTATTTTCGGAAATAGTTCAAGATGCATATTGATTTATTGCATATTTTAAGAAGTTATATTAAATACTATGTATACTTGTCAGTAAAACCAAAGGTTGTAAAAGTAGGCCAGGCATGTGGAGAATTAATTACAACTATTTTGTTTGTCTATGTCAATCAATGAAAAAGTTATTGATTTTCAAATCTAAATGGCTATTGGCGAATGTCTGTTGAATATCTGTTGAATGTCTGTTGAATGTTGAATGTGAGAATATAAAACCAACTTTACCTCCATATATTAAACTCCAGGGGTTACGATTTACCTTACATTAATATGTATGCACATTTACCGATCTTACTTCCTCAAACAAAATAGAAAAGTTACTATTCTGTCATCACTAGGGCTGGACAATAATTAAAAATCAATATATACCGTGATGTATATTTTTCCAATAAAGATGATGTGATTTTAAAACTTATTCCCGGTATTTCTATTAAGCTTAATGATGGGCGCAGAAGTCAGTTGTATTCAAGGTGAACTACGTGCATTGATGACTTGCACTAGACACGCAGTCAGTGCCAAAAAGTACGGTACCGTTAGACAACTGAATTAAATATCTCACATAACAGCAAATGTAACAGAAAGGCCCTACTGGTGGACATAAATATAGCCTTAATTATAGTTTAATACTGTACTAACAGAAAGACACAGTTGAGAGTTTTGTTAATTTATTTTGACTGTAATTTCACATTTCTTGTTTGTATGAAGCCTAAAATGTGAACATTTATTTACCTGTTTTATTTCTAAAATATAGTTTTATAGGAGATTTCAAAGACTTGGCAAATGCATTTTTCAGATGTTTGTAAGTACTCCGTTGTGGGTGTTTTATTAAGCAGTTTGTTTGAGGCTTATATTGTTCATATCGATATCGGAATAATATCGTATCGACCAACATGTTGAAATATATCGTGATATACATTTTGGCCATATCGTCCAGGCCTCATCATACATATGACATCTACACATAGAAACCTACACCCATGTGTGTCTAATCTGAGCTACTATTATTTGTTTACATGGCTGATGTTCCAGCGTATGTGTGCAGCACACGGACCATTTGGTGACTTGGCGTTACATAGGGACATAGGGACTTCTCACCTCCCATGTTGTAGGATGACAAGTGTGAAGACGTTTCCCCATGAAAGTTCTCCAAGTGTCCACGTGCACTTCTGCAGAATTTTAGTATTTGATGTACGTCTACCAAAGCAGTCTAAATTTCGGACTGAAAATTCGAAAATAAAGTATTTATAAAGTGGTCATCATGCTTTTCTTTTTTTAAATACCCAAATTAATTGTCATTACCTTGGTATCCCTCGCATTCATATTTGGAGGAGATGTCCATAGGCTGGCATTTACCTAACAATGAAAGGTCACTTTAATCCAATGCACTAACATGTTCAATCAGCAAGCTTGAAGCTCATGTAAGATTGCCCTACCTGATGTTGTAGATGTGATGCAGAGACAAAGGACCATACCTGTAACATGACATTGTAGTGTATAATGTTTAGTGCATATACTATAACATCCGGCAGCTATATGGCAGATGTTTCTGCTACACTAACAGCATGGATGTGTATGATTTGCACTGTAGAGTCAACTTGATCCCAAACTGCATCATCTCATCTGCACTGACTGTGACATGTTTCAGTGGTTTTAAGGTCCACAGCTACCCACACAGTGTGGGCCACACATTCGTAGAGCAAAACACAGGTTTCTAATTCATGGATAGACTGTGACTAACTGGTTGACGGTCGTTGCGCATGATCTCATTGCAATTGTAAGCTATAATAATAATAATAATAATAATAATAATTAATTTGAGGACGCCTTTCAAGACACTCTATGACATCTTACATTGCCAATACAAAGACACATAATATAAAACAATCGGACATACAGTATATGTACAAAGAGCTGCTACAATGAATTGCCTACATCATTAATTGGCTATATGAAAAATTTGAATGTGTCTTAAAGGCTATTTAAAACTTGGTAAATAGAAACATACTTTCTTAGCGAGTCATCTGATAACGTGTCATTGTCATACGCCCAATAAACGGTAACCGTAATTTTGTCTGGCAGTGAATAAAAAATATTCACTGCCAAATATTAAATATTAAATATTAGCCCTATGTCAGAAAAGACAAAGGAGAAGGAAACAAATTCACTTACCCATGAAAATAATACAAATTGATAGTAATTTAAGCGCGATGTACATGGTCTCTTGCAAATCAAGCAGATATCCATGACCAATCATTTAATTCCAAAACCGAAGACGAGTAGGTATCTATATATATATACATTCCGTAAAAAATGACTATAAGACTGACGTGCTTTATAGCGTAGCCTCTAGAAATATGCAGAATAGCGCCAGCGGAATGCAATACAAAACTGTAATGAAAGAGTCATGAAGCGATTAACACTTAGGTCAGAGTGCTTCCTCTTTCTAGAAATAGATAGATGTCTTTAATGTGCAACTCCTTTCTCTCTACAGAAAAACAGTCTGGTCTGACTCAAAACTCCACCAGAAAAAAACTACTAAGAATGCTCTCGTTACTTTGTTGCATGGAATGGGTTACTTTTCATATAGTCGCAGTAGTATCTGTCTAATATTACACTAGTCCTCGCCTCGTATAAGATTTAGAAGATGGACTTGGAAAATAACGCTAATGCCTAACAAATAGTTTCATCTGAGGATAAATGCGCCTCATACTGTAAATTCACATTTTACGCAGGGGGTTCCTCCTTGGCATTACGAAACGTAAACATGCGGGGAACTCCTTTACGTGCTATGGGCTTAAAATACGTGCGTTTATATGCTCACTGCTCAGTGCCATCATGTGCATTATAATAAAAATATTATTGTTGAACCTACATCTATTTTAAAGTAGACTAAACTATCAGTGTTACCGTTCAGAAAGAATGTGTGCGCGCGTCATCTTCCCAGATGACACCTGCCGTTTTCCTTTGCAACATGACGTTGTGTGCATTGAGCGTCGTTTAGTTAGGCCCTAGATGATTTTAAGATTTGTTCCTTTCGTTTGAAAGCTAATAAGGCAGCCTATTGACATTGATTGTTTTTTTCTTAGAGTATAGCAGCCTAATTTCATGAATGTTTATTTCTAGGGAAGTGGGTCTAAACCTTTTTTGATTATTTGAGTATGGTATTCAATTTATTCAATTTAAAGATAGAAAGAAAAATATAAATAGAGGCATTTATATAGGAGTAGCCTATTGGTTGCTTCAAGCCTGTTGGTACATGGAGGCCCTGAGAAGAGATACTGAATGCAACTATATACAATGGATCTGAAGAGGACATTTTCCAAATTCGTTGTTAGGACTAAACTTTTCTTGCTAAAATATTAAAATGTTTGATTGGACTTGTATTAAAACTATCTTGTGTTTTATGTTCCATTGTGCTATAGTTTGAATTCTGTTAAATCAAGTAATGTTTTCTTAATGAGTCTATACTTAAGATTCAACTATAATCTGACATTCAAACAAACCTATAGTGATGAGATCAGAGATAGTATTTGAAACAGAAAATGCTGACGTTGTCACTACAGGAAATTCAATGCAAATTATTTTCTCTAACATAAGTTTCCCCACCTTAATTCATATCTACAGGATCAGTGTTTTGCTACAACTCATGTGGGTACAGAGATGCTGCTTAAAGATTGTGGTTGTGCTTGCAATGATGTCATCACTTCTTTGTACTTCTACAAGGGTTTCTCAGTGAAAATGCAACCAATAATGCATTGATATTTTCTTGTGTGTTTCCAGTAAGAACAGAACATGTCATTATAATCATAACATTTTATGTTGCTATTAATGTTTTTATGGAATTTATGTTCAGAGAAAATTAAATGAAACAAAAAAAGTGACTGACATGGTTTACTATTTCTGATCTTTTAAAAATGATTATATGATATATACTGTAGACATGCATTTACAATTGTGTAGTTTAACATAATTGAATTCACACAAATAAATAATTGTGAATTTGAAATCAAAATGTAGAAAAAAAGTTATATATGATACTGTCATTTATGAAAATAAGTATTTTCTACATGAACCCACAACGCCCTCTTCTGGACATTTAGAATGTGTACATACAAATTCCTATATGTTCAATACATATATTAATGAGATATATGATATAATAAACATACAGTATATACTATATATACAGTTGCAATAAAGTTCTATATTCTAAATATATATATTTATATATATAGATCCCGTTTGAATTGTGACACGATGTGCAGCGAACTCAATGAGCTGTTGAAATGTTTCATTGTACTTGAAACGTGGAATTTCAGAATAACACACCAAAGCCAAAGACAGTATTTTCAGAGAATTTGATGAGAGTTCTCAGGACTTAACTCATACAGTACTCTCATTAGTGTATAATGCATATAACTGGTGAGCTCACAGCCCTGAGGGGCCCTATGCTAATATCAAAGGGGTTGAAAAATCATCTCTATACGTTTCTGAATAAACAGGTGGAGCTGCAGTATGTTAAAAGCAGAGCAAACATCTAAAAAGAAAGAAAGTATATTCTTTAGTCTCATCCTCTTCTAGTAATCAGGACTATGAAATACTTTTGCATAGGCCCCTGGATGTTCATTGGGTCTTAGCATTGTCACTCACAAGAAGACTGCATACATAATTCTGTTACACACTACTAAAGTGCTATAATTACAATTTATAATCAGCAGTAACCATAGCCTCTAATACTTCTCCTGTCAAGTAGGTGGGTCTTGATGCAGCTAGCCAGCGCTGTGTCTCAGACTTATTGCAAGTCAAGGCTGTTTCTGCAAGACTAGGGTCTTCTAAATACTAGTAATCAGATGCACAATTTTATTTACATCATTATCTCTAACTCCTATTTCTTTTTAAAGTTTAATAATTTCAGTTCATTATTGGCAATCATTGGGTAATTCTGACAACTGAATAAAGTAAAAACTAAATAATTAACGAAGCCACAAAATAGCCCAAGCCCCTATAAAAAGCATACATCTACTCTGATCTTAAACCCTACAGATCAATGTCAATGAGGAAAAGGCAGATACAAAAAAAGGAAGAAAAATGCTGTGAACAACATAGACCAGGTTAGACTGAAGATCTAACTATGTAAAACAGCAGATCCCAATTTCAGTCCTGGAGGTCCCCGTGTCCTGCACATTTTAGATGTCTCCAGCTGCTCCAACACACCTGACTCAAATGATTTGGTGATTATCAGGCTGCTAATGACCCATTCATTTGAGTCAGGTGTTGGAGCAGTAAGAAAACACACAGGGGGGCCTTTAGGACCGGATTGGGAAACAGTAACACTGATCTAGGCAATGCTCTCTGGACAAAGAGCTATACTAACTTCCATCATCAGTATCTGGGCAATCCTTGGCTGACTATACTACTACTAATACTACTACTACTACTACTACTAATAATAATAATAATAATAATAATAATAATAGTGTAACTGATTAAGCATTCTCATTAAAAGCCCACTAAACAATTTGTAACTTTCTCAGTTTATGTTCTGTACACACAATTAATTCACGATTAATCTCAGGAATTTAGCATCTTATTTTATTTTATTAGCATTATCTATTAATGTAATTTTATGTATTAATTTAGTTGTTTTTTGTAGATTATTTTGATATACTTACAATTTGGGTATTTGGAATTTATTTTTTAAATACTTTTTGCAGAGATAATTTTATTGGAAGCTCTTTCCTTCTAAAGGTCAATGACGAGGTTAAGTTAAGTCAGCTGGCTTTAGTGATCAGCTGAGTGGCGGCTGACTGTTCGCTGTTAGCGGGCAGCACGCAGACTTCCCTGGCTTGCTACAACGCTATGATCAATAATACTAGAAATACTGTATGTGCTGATCACATAAGCAGTATGTGAAAAAAACTAAAATTGTTAAAATGTTATTAGGAAACTGCCTATGTATTAATATGCTGTTACCATATGGTAAGAGCGAAGAGTAGTTTAACAGGTCCTGAATGGCCGTCAGGTCAGACCCAGACCCGGGGATGCACTGCGTTGTTAGGATCACCATCAGTAGTGCCTTGGAGTCCTGGGTGGAACTAGGCTGTCATGATTCTGATCAGAAAACTCTATTGTACATCCTTAGAAGATTGTGGGCATCCTTGAGTTCATTCCAAACCTCCTCAGCTAGGAATGAAGAAAAAGCACAATGACCACACCCATGTGATGTGGCCCCCTGTCCACATTGTCACTTCCTGTAGTCCACGACTATGCATATTTGTAGCTAATGAATTATCAACTCAAACTTAAGTAAAATACAGCTAGTTAGAGCACCCCCTGTGGTTATATGTGGAAGCTATTGAAATTGAAATATAAATATATTCTTTAAAAAAAACAGTGAAGGATATTTTGGAAAAATAAAAAGGTGTAGTAAGTATAAGGTCGGGTACTTAATCAGATAGGCCTAGTTAGAGCACCCCTTGTGGCCAAATGCAGAAGCTATTGAAATTGAAATATAAAGAATATTCTTTAAAAAGACTGTGAAGGATATTTTGGAAAAATAAAAGGTGTAGTAAGTATAGGGTTGAGTACTTAATCAAATAGGCCTAGTTAAAGCGCCCCTTGTGGCCAAATGGGAAAGCTATTGACAATGATAAATCACAAACAATTTTGAAAAACACAAAGGATATTTGGGAAAAAGAAAAGGTGTATAGTGTGTATAAGGGCGGGCCCTTTATCAGCTAAGCCTAGTGAGAGTTCCCCCTGGTTAAATTTAAATAAAATAAAGAATCTTGAAAAATGCACTGAAATATATTTAGCACATTTAAAAGGCGTAGTATGTTTAAGGGAAGGCCCTTGTCAGATTGGCCTAGTTAGAGCTCATTTGGAATTACACTTATAATAAATGTATTGAATCTATTAAACTTTCTATAAAAAAAATATATTGAATATGAAATAAAATACATTTCAGGAAAAATTCTGAATTATATTGTGGAATTATAAGACTTGTATGTGTGTGTGTGTGTGTGTGTGTGGGGGGGGGGGGTAAGGTCACTAGTATGTGTAGAATATTTTGCAATAGTGTTTCATGCAGATATATATAATATTTGTTATCATCAGTTATCTTCTTAACTGTACTTTGACAATCTATTAATTGTAGGCATGCATCAACACAGACAGCCCAGTGGATGCACACATAGGCTACTTAAACTTTATGGAGGCACAATTTAAACTGCACCCTAAATTGTGTTTGTTTGTTTTTTTAGCTGCAAACTAAATAATAGCATAAGCCACATCGAAGCTGGTGTTAATATTATCAAGAATTTTTTTTTATAGAAATCTGGATTTAATGGTCTGAAAATGGCTCTACACGTCATATCCATTAGAAATTGCCTTAGGACTTGGCTGGTTTCCAAAAGTACACGTGGTTTGCTGTGCGTCATCAATATAACTTGGTGTTAATGGGGTACCCGTCTCTGCCCCTCTCCTCACACAGCTCCTTTACTGTGTTTGAGCATTTTTCAAAGTTGTACAGTGGGTGGTCACTTTTTTAAAGGTACTATAAATAAATAATAAATATAAAATCTTTTAAACATTAATATAGCATCAGACAAGGTTTTATATGTAAATATATAGTAGAGTGATTGCATCCTGAACAAAGAACAACATATCACTCCTTTTGTGTTATAATCCAAATTATAATTTAGCAGCTATTCAAAAAGAAAAATGCAGCCTATGTGAAACATTTGCCTAAGTTCATTTACATTAAAGTGATTATATGTGATTTTATTCCACTAGATGTCATACATAGGCTGTTAGAGCGCCAACAACTCAGACACAAACAAATGCTGTGAGCCACACATGCATATGCATGCACCCTGGCCAGAACTGCATTGTGTGCGTGTGTCACTTAATGCTGTGTCTGACATCTAGTGGCGCAAAGTCATACTGTAGAAGCACTCTAAAGAAACTATGATCTTATGTGCCACACAGTGCCACTAGATGTCAGACTAGCATCTCAGACCAAAACTGCTTCGTGGGCCACAACGCACAAATATGCACACACGGCCTGAGCATGCACCTACCTACCTACTGTATGTAAACCAAACAGAGGAGCTCAGGTTACACAGAATGAGTGTGATCATTCAATACTCAATCGGGATTGTGATATAGACAGATAGGCTGCGCATACATGTAACATTCATACATGGAGTATGATTATGAGGTTTAGGCTACCAAATAGCCTAACGGATTGTCGACCATATGGCAATTCATTTTAGTAGTAAAATCAGTCCAATCCGGTTTAACGTCGGACTGTGTGGGCGTCGACAGAGCCAAACGTCAGGCATTTCTTTTAGATAAAGTTATTTCAAGTCCAGCATGGAACTTCCACTGCATGGAAGTTGGGACTCGGCAGAGTCAGAGGCAGTTCAGTCAGAGCTTTGTTGAATTCGAAACGTAATGGTCACCTTATTCAAAGTTTATCGGTGTGATTTTAATAATCGATTCACGAGGACGCATGACATTGTATCTTCTCTTACAAATGGATTTTAGTAGCAGGTGCATTGGAGGAAATTGCAGTTGTCTTTTTATGACGCCACCTGAGTTTGACTTCAGCGAAGCTTTCCTTTTTATGGCTTCCACTTTGAAGGCATATATATAGTATTATGGAAGAGGACAATTTGGTGACGTTACATTTCGACGCAATGTCGTCGGGCTCTGACAGTTCCAATGGTAGAGATGGCAATGATACTTTGGTTGACACGAAATGTTTTGGAGATGTCGTTTACACATCAGATTTTCATCCACACTACACAGCAGAGAGAGGGGAGCACCATGTTGAGGATGACAATGACGAGATATCCCCAATTGTGTATAAGGAAGAAGATGACGAAAAGGTAGGCTACAACTACAGTAATACAAAACAAAAGCCCAAACGATTTCAGGCTTCCAACATATGACTGAAGATTCACGCGTTTTTTTAAATATGTGTAGCATATGGCTATGCATTAAAACATGACGTAAATGCGAAGCCTCTGAGCAAAGCTATTGTAAACATGTATGGTTTTCTTCCTTTTGCCAAATGTGCTAGGCTCCTGCATAGGCTACATTGTTAACGTTTTTCATATTCTACAGACAAAGTTGAGTAGGCTACATATAAGCTCCATATGTAGGCCTACTGTGTGAGTAAACATGGTAATACAGCACAGGTAAGCTACTCACTCAATTGATATGGTATTGATATTATTAGGTATTTGATATTATTAATAGAATTCCATAGGCCTATACACAAGACACTTAGAAACCTAATATCCAGAATATTAATCATACCGCTATGCATGCCTGGGAAATGTGCTAATATTTCTACACACAACAATGGCAACACCTGTATAAACATAACTGTGAATTATAACTTCAATAGCATAGTCTGTGGTTGAGTACTCACCACAGCATGTTCTTTTGTGCATAAAGGCCGATAGTATGACAATCATGGTGCCACATTATTTGCCATATTGCTGACTGTGTTGACATATCATTTACTCTTTTTAGTGACTATTTTTGCGTGGTCTGGAAATTATAGAAAACCAATTAAGAAAACAATGCCTTCTTTCTCTTGTGCAATTTCTGCAGACAGGTTTGACTTGCTGAAACAGATTTGCACTTTGGGTGTGCTTGAGATCAGTATTTTTATCTGACCAACCATCATATATGAAAGCCCTCTGATTTATATTTTAAATTATTTGTCATGTTGCTTATAATAGCCGGCCACGATGCAGCCTTTAATCCTTAAGAGTAAGCACAATGATTGGATTTACTTTATATAGGCCTAGTTTTGGAGTATCCAAATTTTTTTGCAGATGCAGACATAATCTAAAATGTAGTATTCAATTCCCAATGCTTAACTGGAGATCCGTGACCTTTTGAGTTATAGCATGCTGTTATGGAGGTTAAAGATGGAAAAGGTTCTGAGAAGCCTGACTTATCCATGACATCACTTCTTAGGACTTACTGAATTACAAGGCTCCAGTCAGTCATAAACATAGCACCAGATTGTTGCTTAATATTTAATTCATCACATCGCCACAAATGTGCTTTAAGCTGTAGCCAATTCCCTCCACCAAGAAGGTCAGGTGGAAACCTATGCTTGTTATTGACAGATTCGTGTTTTGGTGATACAAATTTGAATATATGATTTTGGTTTTAAATATTTGTCATTGAGAGTAAACCTCAAACTAAAAATAGTTTCTTGCTCTGACAATGATACACAGAAGACGAAGCAAAGATTTGCCTTGTATTTTAAGGAAATTATTTTGTGCGTTCAGATTGATGCATTTTGAAATGCTGTGTTTTGCCTTGCTCAAATATTGCACTTGATTGTTTTTATTTGAATGGTGTCCCACCTTTAGGATAAAAAAGTAGTATTGCAATGTTATGCTGTCAATTGTCAGGTTATTTATTGCATCATTTCATTGAGCCTTGTGTATTATTTTAATAAACGTTGTTTGTAAATCAGTCAAGGGCGCACTTTGCATAACTACTTGGGTAGTACCAATATTTGCTTTTTTGACAATGTTTAACTATCTGTGCTGATGTTCCAAACTGTCTCAAGCACTCTTATCTCCAATACGCATCAATGTGCTTTGAAAGGCAGCCAGTCAGACAGAGTTAAAGGACGTCTAGTGTTGTTGTATGGCTTAGTTACACAAATCTAGTGAAGACTCTTTATCGTGACTGGTGTCATTACAGGATTCTGCTTTAATTTCTGACTTTTAGCATTGCTCCATATGATGAGTTGACAAGGGATTCTTTGTTTATTCAAGTGAATCTGGAATTCTGTAATGTCTCTACAAAGGAATTTAACTGTAGTTAGAGCGTCGTTGGAGGGAAGCCAGGTAAGACATATTCTGGATGAAAAAAACCTTATTCATAGTGAAATGTGGGACAGATACAATGTACAACACATGTCTCTTTAGATAGAAGTGTTGAATGCTATCCATGTAACTGTAAATTATCAGGTTTTAGAAGCACTGGCTGCACACACGGCCAATAAGAAATATTGTCGTTTTGATTTAAGAGCAACAGATTGTATTGCATTTAAATCTGCTGGAACACTTCACTGAGAGCTGTGCTGCCACTAGACCTGTCATCACAGGAAACTGTGTCGTCCTCCGAGATTATATATCCCGTAGGATGACACCGTTTCCTGTGATGACATTGTTTAATGTGGCCAGAAGAGCAGCTTTATTCTCCACTAGCAAGTAAAAAAACCACAATGTGTTCTAGCTAGCTCAAGTTGTTATTACATAATAGACAGCAGTGACGGTAGTGTAATAGAACACCAGTGTATCCGTGGTTGGTGAAAACCGGAGCACTTGTGATCAAACAGGGAAATTTGTGATGCCTGATTTCAAGGACTGTTTTCATTGGTTAAAGCCAGAGGTGCAGCACGGGCAGAGAGAGACATTGGGAAGGTTGAAGACTGATGTTGGGTGATAATGTCCATGGTCTGTTCCTCTGACAACCTTGAGAAAGAACACTGGGCATGCTCATTGCTCACAGTCCTTGGGGCTTAAGGGAGTTCAGACACAAAGATAATGGCGGCGTTCAAGGTTATGTTGGTAACGTCCGTGACTGTACGTGTATTTTTTTATTTTTTTTTGTCAAATTCGGTGAACATCTACTTACGGTTCGCCAGCTGTCCTGTCTGCTGAAAAATCTATGTAGTTTATCTACACAACACAGCCCTGGCTCTGTACATGAGGACATTAACACAGTGGACCGCGGACCGCACACATCAACAGTAGCCTTGGCAATGTGTTTCCCATGTGTGTGGTGGAGCATTTTAGCGGGCACCCTATTTCGTTGAAGAGAGGGGTGATTTTGTTTAGATGGAGTTCAAATATCTACAAGCCTTCCCCAGAATAAGCTATTTTTCAGTATGTTTGTTTGATCCTTCATATTTGGTCATCATAGACATTCTGATGTATTTCATGTTTGATGGGCACGCTCCGCAGTAGTTAGGAGCCTCCGGTGCATGTCCCATAGCCTACTGTGCCGGCTTGGCTTGGCTAATGGAGGTGTTTACCCAACATTGTTCTCTGGATAAGGTGGGGAGGGGTGTCTGCTGCCACTGTGTAAACAAACAAGTGGTTAGCCACAGCTGTACACATGGCCTTGGTTCTTAATCATGATTGTAGCGATGCATTGAGCTGTTCACTTGTTAAATGACACAAGATGGTACATTATGGTGAAAGCTGATTCAAATGAACAGCTCGTTATAACGGCTCATTAATTTGAATCAGGTGTGTTGGAGCAGGGAGACATCTACAACATGCAGAGCAGCGGCCCTCCAGGATTGGGGACCGCTGGTATACAGTATGAACATTGCTTTAGTATGGACAGAGTACATAAACCTTTCCAATGGGTTGTACGAATGCGATGCATTCTGCTGCAGGACTTGTCAGGGCTGATGCTATGGACCCTCCTGCCTCCAAAAACAAGGTGTGGTGGTGGGGTCTCTGCCTATGATCGCCTATGTTCTGTGCGCTGCTGTTTCCAAGCCAGCAGGTCTGAGACGTGCACGCCAAGGAACCTGTTGAGTGTTGACCACTCTCCAGTCGAGTGGGGGCGTGGTCGTCAACCACCTCCGTAGTCATGGCAACGCTGAGAGACAGGTGGTTGCCATGCTGCGTTATTCTGATGACAGGATGAACCAGTATTGCAAACTGGTGATGACTGTAATGGTCACTCTTCCGTTAGTGTCCCGTGTGGTTGAAATCAGTTGGCAAAAGAAGATCATCTTTGACTGTGTGAGGAGGACCTTCAGCTGAGCTCAGTGTAGACTGGTGTGGCTGCAACGTGGTGTGCTGCTGGGACAGTAGTAACACAATAGTGGAGTGACCCTTTTTTTTTTTTTTTTTTAAACCTGTACGATCCTGTAAGCTGCCCTAGTTCTCTGTAACTTGACTCTGTCTGTCCTCAACAGGCTTTTGTAAACACACACACACCTACTGCACACTCAGAGTTCTTTCACTCATTACCGCTTTCAATATGATCTCATTCACTTATACACATCGTATTTGTTTTAAGAGGACACCTAAACTCAAACAAGTTCAGCTCATAAGCCTTCTTAAAGTGACTTGTATGACAGCTCTGATGTTGCATTACATGCTTTTAAAGACCATGCTCTATAGTGCCATGAATCATCTTGAGTTAATTTCCATTAGAACGTCATGCGTTTAGGCACACTTATTTACATATACAAAGCATGTTATAGCTATGCCACATTTTGACTATATCTCAGAAATGGGCACATTCTGGAAAATTGGGCATTTCTGAAAAAATTGTGTATGAATGTTGTTTTGCTTCAGTATACAGCAGGGTTCCCCAATCCTGGTCCTAGAGGGCCGCAGCCCTGCATGTTTTAGATGTCTCCCTGCTCCAACACACCTGATTCAAATGAATGGCTCGTTATAATGACCAATTAAT
>JAODUH010044674.1:0-20007 GCA_027564835.1 Typhlichthys subterraneus
GACAGACCACTTAGAGAGTCCTCAATAGAACTCTATGGGAGAAGTACCAGAGACATTATATAGAGGAGACAGGCCACATATGGCGTGCCGAGTGCCGGGCTCACCTCGCCTGCCCTGGCCCGAGGTGTTCGGGTCAAACACCACGTTCAGCGTCTGCCGGAGCTCCCAGGACGAGGCCGAGCAGCGCCAGTCGCGGCACACTGGCCGCACGTGCACGGCCTGCGAGTGGAAGCTGCTGTGGAACAGCTTCTCCGACTTCAGCAGGACGGCCAGGCCAGCCTACAGAGGTCAGAGGTCAGGTCTGTCACAGTATAACTGAATCAATATGTTTTTATTGCACTTTTAATTCACTTTCGCTTCCCAAGTGTATACATGTGTTCTATGGTTCTTATGTAAAGCGCTTTGAGTTGTACATCGTGCATGAATTGCGCTCTATAAATAAACATGCCTTGCCTATACACACACACAATTGCATATAATGGAATTAGCAGTGCGGCTTCTGTTTGGTTGTGCATTTTAGTAACTCTACACCTCCAAAAATTATATATAGTCACGAGTCACTAAATGTCACATTGAAATATGTTATCCAACTGTTAATCCAAATGTATATCAAACGTGTATGAGTATTTTACTACTGTGAATGTTGTGAATATTGCAGGTGCTATATGCATTTAGATAATCGGACATAATAATAATATTATTAAGGCCATATGAGTTTGAAGGACAAGGTAAATGAAGCCTTATTTTATTAATAATTTCTTATTTTAACTTTAATAATTTTAGGATTCTTGTGTTTTTCATTTCGGTATGTAATTCCTTTCTGTAAAGCATTTTTGCTGCAACTCTTGTGCTATAAATAAAGCATATGATTATTCCTACAAATCAAGTTTATTATTAGATTTTAAATAACATACTGTGTATGGGGCAAGAGTGGTCTAACTCACCTTAGTGCTTATATAACTGCTTTGGGCAATTTATTTGACGACTCATGTTAAATTAATTAAGCATGATCACACTGATACGTACACACCTACACACACATTCATACCTTAGAGCCACATGGCAGGAGCTTCTTCCAAGGAGTCAGGTTTTCCGTGCAGACAATCTCACGAGGCAGGGTGGCGTAACGGAGGAAGCGATGGTCAGTCACTGCACACAAGCACACATGAGGTGGCCTGGCATTAGCATATACTGTAGTGTAAGCTAGCATTAGCACAATCACATAGAGTGGGCTAGCATTAGCATATACTTTAGTATAGGCTAGCATTAGCAAAATCACATAGGGTGGACTAGCATTAGCAATAGCACACATCGTAGGCTAGCATTAGAACAAGTGGCATATGTTGGCTAGCATCAGCACTAGCACACAGGGTGGACTAGCATTAGCACGATCACACAGGGTGGGCTAGCATTAGCACTAGCATTACAAATAGTGGCACATATTGTTGGCTAGCATTAGCACACATTGTGGGCTAGCATCAGCACTAGCAGATATTGTAGGCTAGCATTAGCACTAACAGATATCATAAGAGCATTAGCAGTAGCACACAGGGTAGGTGAGGATTAGCACGGTAGGGCTTATCAACATAAGCTATGATGATTAAATGATGGGGTAGGATCATCCAGTGATCTGGGTGTTCAACTGTCAGCCAGGGGGTGGCCTAACTGTAAGCATCCCTGAGCAAGATGCCTACATGTAAAACGTGCTGTAACGTTACTGGAGTGAAATTAAATGATCTGTGCGACCTGTACCCAGTTAGAAATCCTGCCATGCAGAAATCCCAGGTCATCTTTCAGGGTCAACAGAACCCCCCATATAGAGTTCACACTGCTACCCTCAAGGCAGAGGTTCCATCAACCAAAGCGTTCTACTAACAGATACTTGTGGTCTGTTAGTTTTGGCTGTTAGTCTTTTAAATATAATAGGACTAAACCTCTCACTGAGTAATGTACTCACAGATCCTTTTTTTATAAAATATTTTTCCTTTTCCTTCTTCGGAGACATTTTATTTTATTATTCTAGTGATGTATAGTGATATACATCATTACTACTACTACAATACAATAAAATGTGAAGGACTATGTGTCTATGTTTGTATGTGTATATTGTACGTGCCTGTATTTACTTACTGTACTGACTGCTAATGTAAACCAAATTGCCCCCCAAGGACATTAAAGTTTTACTATACTCTACTTTGGATAACCATTATACTGCAGTTAATATAAAAGAAAATGAGCGGCATCACCTTTCCACAGCCTTCCCTAAATACATGTGCTCAGGAATATAAAGTCTATTGAAAAATGCAAATGTTACTGACCAGTACTTTCTCATGGCCTGTTCTAGTGTGAGGGGCTCCATAATATATCGTTCTATGGGGGCTCCTGAGCCGGTTGCCAAAGAAGGCCTTCTGCGTGAGGGCATGCACATCCACAGGAGTCCTACCGTTTCCTATACCCAGCGGTTTGAATGACGCGGTGGGCTGGACGGTGTTGGTGCTGTCAATGAAGTTCAGGGAGGCACAGAAGATCCCTGACAGGACATTGGTCAGTTCCTTCCAAGCGCCGTCCACACTGTTAACAAATTAGAGACGCGTCACTGTGATGTTGCCATGTCTTTGTTTTGGGAAAATTAAGCGGTACCACTAAAGGTCACAAAAATGTTAATCAGATACAAAAAAAAAGGATTTTCTCAGTAATGTTTTTTTTTAAATGTGATACCAGTTTTATCGTGAAAACTATTTCACTAGACTTTACGAAGTACATTTACTGATGCTCAAGGACAGCATTTACAAAAGGTTGACATGCACAAAACAATTGGACGGTGAAATGTGCGTACTCATCTTTCACTGCAAATGTAGAGAGTTGTATAAAAGGTGTATGCGGGGAGAAACGTGTGCATTTGTGACGGAGTCCATCCCACCCGGGATGCCAAGACACGTCAAAGCCCAAGGGCTCTGGGATCTGTCGCTAGAGACCCCAAACACAGGCGCTGTACTCACTCAACGACGGTGTCCTGGAACCACACCCAGAGCTCTGCCCCCGGAGGCGAAGGCAGGAAGGGTTGCCCCCACTGCATTGTCCTCCAGTAGCCCTGCGTGAAGGAGATGTGGAGCTCTCGCACAGAGAACTTGGAGATCACCTGGCCAAGGGACTTGGGGAACAGCCGGTAGTGGGACACTACAAGGAACGATAATACACATTTTGTAATTGCATGGGCGTAGATTTTGTTTGAACACTGGGGATGGGGGGTGGGGGAAATATCAAGCAGGGGTCTCGAGGTCCTCCCCCAGAACATTTTGAGAAAGAAACACTTCTGCATTCTGGTGAATTCTTATGGAACAATTTGTGGCTTTTCTGCATCAATGTAGTAATGTAGAAAGGTTTATTTATTTAAAGGAAAACATTAAATACAGGAACATATATGGAATAGAATGCAGAAAGGGTTATCAATTATGTTATGTTATGGGATGATCTATTGTAGGCAAAACTGACTTAAAACAATATTAGTCTACTACACATTTTGGCCATAACCTAATACAACTACTACTGGAGAAGAGACTTTGTTAAAGTCTAAATCACGGAACTGTCTCTAGACTCTGTAGCACTCCGTCAGCATCTCGTCTGTTCTCTGTTTAAACACAGCACCCGAACCAATGAAATACAGTGTTATTGCAGTCTCTTCTCACCACCAGCAATGGCAACTAGCCTACATTACATTTGATGATTGGCCAAAGGTAGGCTTACATTATGAGTGTTTATTGCTGAATGCTGCCTCACCTTTATCTCCTTCCATGAAGTCAATGTCCCACCGGGTGCGAAACTGGAAGCTGGCATAAATATCGCCCGAGTGCAGCGGCCTTAAAACCAATTCTTCCCGAAAGTCGTCTTTAGATGGTGGTACAGATGCAGCACCCACTGACTCTGATGTAGAGGTGGCCGGCTGGGTGTCGCTTGCAGCATCGCCGGGGATCGCTTCACCAACCTCGGTCTCTTGCCTGTCCTCCACCACGGGTTCTGATGTAGAGGTGGCCGGCTGGGTGTCGCTTGCAGCATCGCCGGGGATCGCTTCACCAACCTCGGTCTCTTGCCTGTCCTCCACCACGGGTTCTGATGTAGAGGTGGCCGGCTGGGTGTCGCTTGCAGCATCGCCGGGGATCGCTTCAACAACCTCGGTCTCTTGCCTGTCCTCCACCACGGGTTCTGCGGATGGTGGCTCCGCTGTTTCCGTGAATTGTACTGGCTCGCTTAGAATAACCGTTTGTTCCTTATCCACTACATTGTCAGCGCCACTAATATGTACAGGCTCTTGAATATCTGCGGCAATTAATAATATTACGCTACAAATAGCGAGCACAAAACATAAATGAATGCACCTATACGCCATCTTTTCCGGTAAACGCACACTTCCGTGTTTGACGGGTAAAGTTCGACCAATGGGCTGCGTGCGTAAAGAGCGTCACTATTGCTTTGTTTTACTGTAGAACCAAAAATCTCAATTTTTGACTGATCTAAATCTGTGCAATTTTGAAACTATCATACCATGTCAGACTGACACCAAACTTTAAAATAGGCTTGATATTTGTATTCCTTCATTAATTCATGGCATATGCACATGTTTTGCACACAGAACAATTGTGTTTTGTTGAGGATTACATTATAGGCTACAATTATAGGCTATAACTTAACCTAATACGACCACATAGGCCTACATTATCCTCCTAAAGAACAATTACTGTATTTATGGTATATAATATTTAATAAACACGTTATATTTGTGAACGGGAATAGGCAACAGGATATGTTAAACTGCTCATGCCCTATTATCATATAGGCATCCTATAATAATTTGTCGATACATCTATCACCATGAAGCTAGCTCTATTTACCCTGGCATTTTGCACTGGCCTGTACAGCCCTCCCCATGGCAACGTCTGAACCATATTTCATATTGACGACATAATGGCTAAATTATGCAAAGGGATGGGCAACGCAGAGGCGTTATGATACTTTGGCACTAGATTCGACTAGACGGTCACTGACTGAAGTGCTTACCCAAGAAGACCAATAGATGTGCGCCGCATGCTGGCCTAGGTGGCCATGATGATGCTGGACACAGTCGGGCATATTTTGGGGGCTCATCACCCCTCCCTCATTCACACATCGCTGCGCGTCCGCGCGTACCTTCAGCCCAGACGCACGCACACGCACCGACAACATAGCCGCTGCTAAGACATTCTGCTCAGCCATGGCTAGACCCCGGTAGACGCTCAAAGCGGCCGTTGTCAGAACGAATTATATCCACAGAATTCGCTGGTTATTTCTGACCTTGCCCGCGTCCGTTTGGGCTTTTTATTATTTGATTCAGAATTCCTGAGCTGCGTTCCCATGGCTACGTCGGATGGAATGGACGGCTGTGTTCTGCAACGAGGCAGATCTCAAAGTGACCCGAACATACTCACCGAATCAGGCATCGAATTAGTGCACAGCACAGGTAAGGCAAAATGGTATTGTCTGTATAGAATGCATGGCAATGTGGCTTATTGCTTTTGTATTATAAACAATAATCCTTGCTCGCACATGCATGCTTGGATATACAGAAATGTAAGGACACTTTGGTAATTGGCGAGTTGCCTAAGGAAAATAAATGTGCAACGTGGACACTGGGATTTGGAAGTAGCCTATATCATGCCCTAACCTCCCCTCTATCATCCTCAATGAATGGATGCATGCCCCAACAAATGCGCGCCTTGCAGAGACGCCTGTAGCCCGTTTAGCTGTTATGGTTGCGAGAACAGTTATAAAATAGACTATATATCTATACTATAGACTACTATGATATAGCCACCACCGTAATTCTATCATCATCCCCATCCATGTATTTTTGTGGGCTAGCGTGTCTCATTGGAGTAGCCTACTTGGTCGGTGTGTGACCGAGTAAAATATCTGCTTGTCCAGCATTTCAGGCTCACTGTCTAGACACGTTTACTGCTCGTGGTCTGTGAAATAAATTGAATATAACCGCGGACACACAAATGCAACTCCCATTGTAAGCTACGAGAGCGATGTGTATTTTGAGCATGATTTTGAGTTGTCGCTGTGGGTGTTTCCACTTGTGTATTTTCTGTGCGCCTAGTCACTGCGCATTGGCGGCGTCAACTGTAGACGCTGTCCCTCATGTGGAACGGATCCCAGTGCTACAGATCAATGGCCCTGCCCGGTTCCACGTGATCTATTGGTTCGAAAGCGTCCAGGCAAACAGTGTGTAGACCCCCACCATAGCCTGCCTCCTGCAGGTGCGCTTTACAACACGGAGATCTTGTTCATCTCTGGTCTGTCATCCATATGCATAAGGTGTCATTTTGTTTTAAACGCAGGGAGATATGTAGCATTTTTCTGATGTTGAAGTAAACCAAGTATACGTATACGTTTATATAATAATCTATATATTTATACAAGCTTTTTACACACCAGATCTATGAGTAACAATGCATTTTGTTCTCTTGTTTATATCCAGTATATGATGATAGTGTGTGGGCTAGAGCAATTTATTTTTTCCTGTTGAGGAGGCATCATCATGAATCCATCACTGGCAAATCCACAGCAAACATTACAGTGTATTCACCTTCCCCCTTTAACGAGAGCCGTTATGGCCACACTGACATGCTGACAAAATAACACCTGTCCGGGGACATCAACTGCCCATTGTGTCCTCATGGCGGGCTCTCGCTGGCCTCTGCCCTCCTGTGACTAATGTAATTCACACATAGTGGATGTGGTGATGTCAGTCTGGGCCCCCGACACACCGGATCAAAACAACATGTTGCCAGTGCAATTTAGATTGCATTTTAAAATGTAGGTTCTTACTTTTAGAGCCCTACAAGGAGAAGCGCCCCCTTACATCTCTGACCTGATACAGCTGTGCACGTCCTCTTGTAGTCTCAGATCAACGGGTCAGAGATCTCTAATTGTTCCCCGTACACATTTTAAAACTAGAGGGGACCGTTCTTTTCAGGCAGTGGCACCTAGGTTGTGGAATGCCTTGCCCCCTTTCCTACGCTGCTTGGATTCGGTGGAAACTATTAAAACACAGTTGAAAACTCTTTTATTTAAAGAGGCTTTTAGTTAGACTGTAGGGTGGTGAGGCCGGTCTGATGTGTATTTCTGTTTATTTGCTTTTGTTTGGTTATTTATGTGTGTCATGTATTTACTATTGCTGTGTGTTCCCCTATAGTTGTGAAGCACTTTTTTATCTGTGAAATGTGCTATATAAATACATTTTACTTACTTACTTACTTACATGCAACCCTGACAGGCCAGCTATGCCATCGTCCCCACACACGCTCCCTATACTGTAAGTGTGCATAACAGCATTACTGTGGAATAGCTGACTGACATCTGTACAGCATATGACCTATAAACTGTAAAATGTGACCAGATCTTCCGATTGTCCAGTTGGTCAGTCGACTTCTTAAATATCTACGCCCTCGTAAGCTCCGCCCCCCACACAATTGAAACACATTGCGAAGCCTGGGGGATTGTTGTTGTGTGCGGGTATGCATCACTTTGTTTGTGTTGCTATTTACAGAACTTACGCATAGAAGTACAGTAGTCTTTTTGTCAACACGCACACAGAGCGCTAAATTAGGAGATATTTTATGTGAATTTGACAAAAGTGTTTTAGCTTATTATTAGCTTACAATAGATGACTATACCTTTTTAAAGGGCCGTCTCTGTCTGGGGACCCACAGTACACATTGTCTGTACGCTCCCTCTCTATGGATCTTCAGTGCACTGTGTCCAGTTGCCACCACCGTCCACCCACTGCCAAAGTATTACCAAAGTCCTTACAGACAAGTCTGGCCGCTCGGCAGCCATCTTGCCTCTGGGCTGTTATTACGAAGACCATCATGGCTAAATGAATGGGCGGAGAGCCATAACTGCACATTCAATGGTCACTGGGACATAAAAGCTGCATACAATGACAAGTCAAATCTGATTAAAAAAAAACACGGCTAAAAATGTTTTGGAGATGCACTTAAATTAAAGGTTTAAAAATGAATTGTTTCCCTTAAAGGTTATATCTCTACTATGGATGCACAAATGTCAACTTGCGTCAGTGCAACCACACCCCACTCTTAGAAAAATAGTAAAAAAAAAGTAAAAAAAAAAAGTAAATGTGTAAACTGGGGTGGTAGTCTCAATCTCTTCTGGCCATTAGCACAACGTCACATAAGCAACTCTGCTTAACGTCTGACGCATATACCCTGAAAGTGCTGTCGTTTAAGCTTGACAGCACTTTCCAGAAGTTAGGAAGTCGATCTTCATTGACTGTTAGCATTGTCATTTACAAAGTCTGTATCTGTAATTCTGGTGCGACACAGGTGCAGTGCTTTATTTACACATTTCAGACCTGCAAACAGTGAGCTCAATGGATTCCTCAGTGTAAGCTTAACGTCTGATTTGGTCATTGAGTTACTTTATGTGGTTGGTCGTCGTGCATGTCAATCAAAATACCTCTTCTGTCAAGTAGGCGGATCTTGACACAGTTTAACCAGCGCTGTGTCCCAGAGGTGGTTTGACGCATTTGCACTTTTATCCGATCGTACCTTTTATTCTAAGGCTAAATATATTAACGTCCGGCGTTATAAAGGCTTTCTCTTTTTCTCTAACTGCCATATTTGCCGCTAAGGACGTCTCCCATAGAGTTCCATTCGGAATTCTCTAAATGGTCTGTCTCTTCTATATAACGTCTCTCTGGCTGTTTCTCCCCCAGCTGCTTGCAGTGTCAGACATTGCCTTCAGTGGAGAGAGAAGTCAGTGTACTATATAGGAACACAGAGAGACATCAGTGTCAGCTGTACTCGTGCCAGCAACCATGGCCCGGTGATCCATTTTGAATGGTGCGGCCTCTCATTAGGGCAGCATGTCCGATTTGATGCTGTGTCATTCTACAACCACCTGGGACCGTAAGACTGCCGACATCAGTGGCAGTGTGAATCCCTATGTAAACCGTTAAAGGCACACTGCAAAAACTAACATCTAACCTAGTGTGATAATCTTGTTTTTAGATTTAAAGTCTAGTTGGACTTGGTTCTAATATACATTTTTTATCTAGTGACTAATTAAGCAAATCTGCACTTATTTTAAGAAATCGAATCAAGTGAATTTCACTTACTGCACTGGCAGCAAAATTTGCTTGTTTTAATCATAAGCAAGCTCAAAACTAATATATTTTCACTTATATTTGATAGGGCATTTTTTGCAGTGTAGTCAGTTATGATTTTAAGCTAATATGCTCTTTGTCAAATTCACCAAATATCTCCTTGCATAACTTACCATTCCCTGTGCATGTGGAATAGAGCTCCATTCAAAATTCTCTAAGCAGTATGTAATGCTGAAAAAACAATCCAGAACTTCTACACAGCCCTGGCTCTGTAAATAGGAACACAAAGAAAGTGGCGAACACCGCTCACAACAACAACAATGCCCGCTTGGCATTTCAATGTGTTTCAATGTGTGGGGTAGAGCCTCTGTGGGAGTTTGTTTGGATTTGAGCTCAAAGTTAGCAAACAATATGAATGACAAACGCTGCCTTTAAGTAGTAGCAGTAGTTCACATTGGAAGGAAGGGCATTTTAGTTTTCTGCAGCTTACTGAGAGTTCCACTTTGTCAGTGCAGCACACAACAATCTACTGGAGCGACGAGGACACTTTAAAGCGTAGTGGACAATGCGAAAGGCCACCCAAGCTGCCCCTGTGTGTTAATTTTAGGAAAAACACCCAGGGTCCTGTACCTGGCAATAGACACAACGTTGTGCTCACACATATAGGCTATAGGTGGAACATGTACTGCTGAACCAACCAGATGCCTAGTTAGCGTGGCGGTCTATTATCTTTATAAACAACACATGCATCTGGTTTGTCTCACCCCCTGCAAACATGATGCCCATCGCTCAGCTTCAGGCAGGTAGACAGACAGAGAGCATATCGACGGACCCTCGTGACTATGTTGAAGAGTGGTGACACAGTATCAATAACTCAAGTGGATTTAAAGCTTTTGTCCAGGGAGGGTCTTTATGGTAAACTAGTGCTGACAGGTGCTGCAGACTAATGTGGAAGTCTAGCACGCCAATGGTGTGGAAAATAGAGTTAAGTAAAAGGCTTTTCACTAATGCTCACTGTTGAGCCCTATCTGTCACTGACTGTTAAATGTGTGCAGGTTTTCATTACAATCTCTCACAGTGGATGCCATTGATTAGCACACCTTCAATCAAAGAGGAGCCGAACTTAGAGTTAAAATCGGCCAGGTTAGTGAATGGTTACACACAAAACCTATTCTCTGTCTGAATAGACAAGAGATAAGGTGGTATTGATCTATTGATGTTCAGAATTTTTATTAAACTCCCCCTACTCTACATGGGTTAAGTGTGTATACTGTAGTACAGGGCAACACGCCTGATTCAAGGTTGTTAGAAGCCTGATAACAACCCGTTCATTTGAATCAGGTGTGTTGGAGCAGGGAGAGATCTAAAACATGCAGGATGCGGCCCTCTAGGACCTGAGTTGAATAGTTCTGCTGTAGTATCTCAGTGTAACCTGACATGCCAGATGGATTGTTAGTCACAAGTCCATCTAGGGAGCCGTCCATCGAAACTGTTTGGAAAGGACATGTACTTTCCCTAAAGGACGTGTCACTAACCCACACCTGTTTAGCTATCAATATAACGCTTATTGGTATGTTCAATTCCTACTCAGATACAGTACATTCACAATGATTCCTAAGCTTTCCAGACTGATTCTCATGGGGAAGATAAAGGCAGGGTCAGTTATACTCAAGAACGTTTGCTAACTACGAGCTCAAATCAAAACGATATCCCTCGGCAGCTCCATCTCACACATTGAAACACAGTGTGAAGAAAAGCGTAGTAGGCTACATCTCTGTTGATGTGAGCGGTGTTCGCCAGGGCTGTGTTTAAGTGCCAGAACAAGATAGCGAAATGCAAGGAGATATTTGGTGAATTTGACAATGTTCTACGATTAGCTTGCAATAGCTGACTATACCTTTTAAACTGAAGCTCGTGAGATCAGGATGGTCTTGCAAGGCTATTCTCCGTGATTATACTGCTGATGAAATGGTGCGGTGGTCCTGAAGTATTGTCTCCACTATATTCCCAGCAGCACCACAGAGAGAGTACTGCACAAAGGAAACAGGATAAAAGTTAAATTCCATATTAATCTGCAGTCTTGTTGGGGGGATTACAGTCTGCTGTCGGAGGTTGTGGAGAGGCTGACCTGATGTGGTTTGGCTGAGAGCAATCCGAGCGCGTCTCATTATGATTTTATGAAGGAGACCTGTGGCTTTGCAGAGCTGAGGCTACATGCAAGCGGTGGGTCAGTGTTTACTGCTGACTGGCTGTCTGTTCTCACTCCAGCTGGTTGCCTCGGCCACAGACAGTGCTCCTAATAACTCACATTAGGGTGGATGTGAACTGACAACTCACACCTTTTCTTATAGTCTGGAATACATTGCTGTCTTTGTTTCTTGGTTTTATTATATCTGTCCGTCTGTCTGTCCATCTATCTATCTATCTATCTATCTATCTATCTATCTATCTATCTATCTATCTATTCACTCCATTACTTGGTTTACAGTAACCATCCCGTCTTCTTCATCGCCTCATTGGCCGTCCCGCTGCGTGGCGAGAACGTATTGTTGGGTCTCCCCCTGGTGGAGTGGCTCCCCCTGGTGATGTGGCCTGACCTCCTGCATTAGGGCCCTGGGGGAGCAGAGCTGCCTCACACAGCCTCTGGATGCCGGTGTCACGGCAACTAATGAGCCACCGGCAGGAAGTGACTCATCACTGTGTGTTTCTGACTGAAAGGAGGGGAGGGTATGAGAGGAGAGGAGAGGAGAGGAGCGGAGAGGAGGAAAGGAGAGGAGGAGAGGAGAGGAGATGGGAGGAGGCAGTGCTTTGTGCATTGATGGGTGGAGGGTCTGGATAATACATTGATGGATGGATTGATGGATGGATGATAAATGGATGGATGGATGGATGGATGATAAATGAATGGATGGTGGATGGTGGATGGATGGATGGATGAATGGATGATAAATGTATGGTGGATGGATGGATGATAAATGGATGGATGGATGGATGGATGGATGGATGGTGGATGGATGGATGGTGGATGGCTGCTGGATGGATGATAAATGGATGGATGGATGAATAGAGGCATTGCTGTAGCTCCATACAGCCACCTGTGCCATTGTAAACCCATGGCTATATATAGCACCATATTTAGTGAGGTGCTGTAATTGACACCAATGTCCAGACCGGGACACATCCCTCTCTGCCAGGCTCCAGGGCCACATTGAGGCCACCTGTTAGCCAGTGCCACAGGGGAGACGTTCACCTCCTTCTTCCACCCTGCAGTCCACGTTATGGACGAGAAATGTTATTATATAAAATATTTTATTGTTTATTTTTCATGGATGACTAACAAAATGTCTGCCTGTTATCACGGAGGCGTTTCTCCTCCTCATGTGTGTTATTCATCAGCATCGGAGGAATGGAAGGGCATCTCGTACTTGTGTGTTCCTGTGTGACCTCTGTCTTCTGCAAGGGCCACATAATCGCTGACTTCGCCTGCTTCACAAGTGCAGCCTGTTTTCACAAACAATAACAATCAAGTAATTATATTACTTTACAAGCAACGTGTCTGCGCATCTCAGGACCATGCTTATAAAAAGTACTGCGGTTCCCTGCTTCTCCTCTTGTCGTAACCCATGGACACAAGCCGATGGAAAGGGGGCGGGCTTTAGGAACACACGTAACCTCTGTGTGTACCTGTGGTGCACCTTAACTGGTGGGTGAATGAGCACAAGCTGCACACATGTGGACAGCTCCTCTGATCTGTCTGTGCCTGGAAGCTTTCATTTGTGTCCTTCAGCAGACCATGAGAACCGAGCCCGCAGCCATGACGACAGACATGACAACGACACAAGCTTCCTTCATCACGCCTGTTGCCTGTAGCCATGGGAGCAGATTAGCCATCTGACAGATTTTGAGCTGGTGTTGTTGCTGCTGTTGTGTGATTTGGTGTGTGTGCTGAATAAAATTAATGTAATTAAATTAAATACTGTAAATATATTTTATTGATAAGCACATTGTTGACTATTTATGTTATGTTTAATGTAATTAACTACTATTTGTACAGCACGTACAAATAGTAGTTAAAGAAGTAGGGATGGCACAATCCAGTTTTTTCAGTCCTGATACCGATACAGATACCGGCGCTTTGGTTATCGGCCGATACCGAGTACCGATCCGATTCCAGAGTTAAATTAAGTTTTAAGTTAAGTTGCAAAGTAAATGACAGCCAATCTTGAATAATGAGTTGAAAAGAGAGGAGAGAAAGAGAAATGGTAATGGAAGTGTGTGTGTGTGTCGGGAGGAGAAGTGTTCTGTTGAAAGAGAGCCAATAAGTTGTCCTGATCGCTAACTGGCACAGTGTATGATGGATGGTACACAGGAGCCTGTTCACACTGTGGGTGTGAGAGAGAGAGAGAGAGAGAGAGAGAGCGAGAGAGAGAGAGAGAGTGATGGAGGGAGGGAGAGAGAGCGAGAGAGAGAGAGAGAGAGACAGTAATAAAACAATACTCTCATTCCACCATCTCGCCAAAGATTAGTGTGCGACCCAAGTACAGAACTGCAGCTATTGCTACGGTAACGTAAAGACTATCTACTGTACTTCTCTGTCTCAAACTGCTGCGGAGGCCATATGGCAGGAACCAATACGCCATTATGAAGCATAGAAAGTTACACACACACACACACACACACACACACACGCACACACACACACACACAGTATTAGAGATGTGTAATCCTGGGCCATTCTGTCAAAAATTCGGAGATGGGTGACGAGGGTGGAAGAGAGCGGCGCTGCCCGTCACCGATAAAGACTCCTGTCTGGGACACAAACACACATGGAGAAGAGAGTCAGGCGCTGTGGGGAGTCAAGGTTTCAGTAGGCGACAGAATGACAGCACAGCACTCGGCAGAGAGAGAGAGAGAGGGAGAAAGAGAGAGAGAGGGAGAGGGGGGGGAGGGGGAGAGAGAGAGAGAGAGAAGGAGAGGGGGGTGCTAGGGAGGGAGAGAGAAGGAGGGAGTGACACAGGCAGACATACAGGTATAGAGAGACATAGAGAGTGAGAGAGGGTGGTGTGTGTGTGTGTGTGTGTGTGTGTGTATGTGTGCGTGTGTGTGTGTGTGGGGGGGATGGGGTGAGGTTGTCCGCAGAGAGCCTGCAGCTCGCCGGGCACTTCCACTGGCGTGTATTGAGCCTCTCTGCTAGGCTGTCCGGAGATAGCCAATAGAATACACACACAGATCAGATGGCAGCTCTAGATGGAACACAGAACCGAGGAGGAAATTAATCGGTGCTATTCATTGTGTTGCTGCTGGGCCAAGTGGCCTGGTGTGATCCTGAGCACCGCCTGTGCTCTCCTTTCTATGGTGTAGTATGTGTACTGTATGCGTGTTTTGTGTGTGTGCGTGTGTGTTTGTGCATTTTTGTGTATGTGTGTGTTGTGTGTGTGTGTGTTTGCATGCGTGCGTGTGTGTGCATGTGTGTTTGTGCGAGTGTGCGTGTGGTGTGTGCGCTTGTGTGTGCGAGTGTCGCTGCGTGTTTATTCATGTGTGTGCATGCATGCTGCATGTGTGTGTGCGTGCTGCATGTATGTGTGTGCATGTTTGTGTCGCTGCGTGTGTGTGCACGTGTGTGCTCATGTTTGTGTGAGTGCATGTGTGTGTGCGTGTTTGTGCATGTGTGTGTGTGCGTGGGTGCGTGTGCATGTGTGTGTGTGTGAGAAGGGTTTTCAGGGAGTTTTCAGCACCGCGGACAGCACCTTGTTACCATGGCGGCAGGGCTGTTCTGTCCTGGGACCAGTCTGGAATACAAATTCTAGACAGCCCACGGTGACCCAGTGGGTGGTGGTCTGTGTGGAGTTAGCATGTCTGTGTGCTTTCCCCCACTATCAAAAAAACATGTCAGGTTCACTCTCCAGCCAGTGTCATGTGACCAGTGACACTGGTTTAAGTCAGGAGTTGGTCCCCGGGCGCTGCACAGTGGCTGCCCACTGCTCCCTTGAGGGATGGGTTAAATGCAGAGAGCAAACTTCATCACATGTATGTGACTTTACCACCACCCATCTATGCACAACAAGTGATTTAAAGGGGTCGTCAGTCATTCCACAGAAAAGCTTGTTGATATTTGAAATCGGTCGAAATAAAAACACATCTCCCTTCGCTACTATAGGCTCCTCCCTCAGAAGCTCCGCCCCCATACATTGGACATACATGGGATAGTGCCAATGGGATAGTGTTGTGTGGTGCGGGATAGTGTTGTGTGGTGCGGTCTGCACACAGAACAAGCAGCTAGTCGACCGCGAGGAGATGCTGTAATGTGTGTTAGCTAACAATCACTGACATGGTGAGATCATAATTTATAACAAACAAACATTGAAACAAAGTCAATTTACCCCTAAACAGTACACTGCAGATATATCGTTGTGGCTTCAGATTTATCGTTTGCACTTGGGAATTACTGTAATATACTCAAAATGCCCATTAACGCACCCCGGAGATAAATTATGGGCAATATTATGGTGAAATCCGTGGACCTCCCATTGACTTGCATGGAAGGCTGGGTTGTTATGGGTTAATAGTTGGCCCCCGTCCTTCCGAAAAATCAAGTGCCGTCTGTTGGAATTTCTCTGTTAAATTATATTCTCTCTGGTATAATGATAAACACGTGTCAGCGTTTACAGAGGGGGTCCTGATAAGTGGGTTAGTGGACACACACAGTCTGGCATCAGTGTGTACTAGCCTCATTACGGTAAAGGTTTTGTCAGCTATTGCAAGCTAATTCTAAGCTAATACACATTTTGTCAAATTCACCAAATATCTCCTTGCATTTTTCTATCTTACCATTCTCTGTGCGTGTTGAAAATAATTATCTGATACGTCCACACATCCCTGGCTCCGCAAATAGGAACATAATCGATGTGTGGGGTGGCACCGCGGAGGAATATTGTTTTAATTTGAGCTCTTTAGAGCCCGTTCTGTACGTTAAGCCCGGGACACACTGCAAGCAACTAGTGGCGATGTAGCGACGAGACACAAGTCAATGAGAGTCAGCGACTTAAACGACGTCGGGCAAAATAGCGGTCGTGGGCGGGTACTGAGTTGAACTAATCACAACTCCAGGCGACGCGACTCAGGCGACTACCAATGGGAGCTAAGGATATCGTTGACAGACAGATTGACTGAAATGTACCAGAGTGACACCTAGGCAACCAAAGCCAGGAATGTAAACAAGCGACACATTTTCAGCTACAACGCGAAGTGTGTCCAGATCTCCGGGACTTCCATCCACCACCAAGAGACGTGTCTGTATTCAAGAGGCTTCAGTCAGCCCACACCTGAAGTGGTGTATAGTGGTACAGTAGGAATGCAGATAAGAGCGTGTCCACCACGCTCAGTGTCTATCAAGTGATGCGGGAGCGTACGACGCTATCAACAGCTGTTCGTCTGTGTTAGTCTGGGCGCCTCCCAATGTCTGTCCTGACTCCTGCCTGGAGACCAGCTCCATGCTTCCCTGCATTTAGAGAGCATGGAGGTGCAGTGGAGAGGAGCAAGCAGCAGAGATCCATTAAAATCACCCTGTCATTCTGTCAGGGGTGTGTATGTGTGTGTGTGTGTGTGTGTGTGTGTGTGTGTGTGTGTGTGCGTGCGTGCGTGCGTGTGTGTTTGCGTACGTGCGTGCGTGTAGAGAAGGAAAGGCGGGCAGATGTTGAATTGTACAGTATATATTACATTTACCGTATGCTGTAATGTGGCTTACAAAATAAAGGCTTTTAAAAATGTAACTGCCTTATATTTCCCAATTACAAGCGGTCATTTTAGACATGCTTTCTCTCTACTGTTGGTGTTGACGATTGGTTACAATCCAGAAAGAGCTTCACACTTGGGGACAAATCCGACTGCCTTGTTTCACACCCATATACTGTATTTTCAAAGAGAAATCCAATATATGACAGATTTCACAATTAGCTTAACCTATATTTCAACACCACTGGAAAATGTAACATTTTACAAAAGGGTCCCTTTTAAAATTCTCTCTATAACATGCAAATACATTGATTATACATACAGTACAGCAGGGGTTCTCAAACGTTTCAGCTCGCAACCCCCCAAAATAACAGTGCCAGCGACTCACGACCCCCGCTATGCCCAGAGGTGGTAGAAGAATAACAGCCATAATATTATTTGATAATATTTTAATATAGGCTAGTAGCACAATACCTCAAAGTAATGTATAAACTGTACTACTAACAAGTATGGCTAAACTATATAATTTTAAACATTTAAAAATGTTTTTTTCATTTCTGAAAATCATTTTGTGACCCCCTCATCTGTGTCTCGTGACCCACCAGGGGGTCCCGACCCCCAGTTTGAGCACCACTGCAGTAAGGTACATACAAGTATACACAAAATCTCTCTCTCTCTCACACACACACACACACATGCGTGCATGCACTCAGTGAGTGCGGGCAGGACAGAGGGGGTGCACATATTTTCACGCACAGATCCAACATGCTGTATGTAAGTGTTTCAAGCATTGACCTAAATCAGTGGTGATAACAGAACAAGCCACAGCCCGCCCAGCTGATCCTGCGACCAGGGTCTATAAGCAGCCTCTCTGACGGAAACCTCACACATCCCAAACAGAGAGACACACACAGAAAACACTGAAAACTGTCATATTTTATACCACGCAGATATGTTAATTTAATATATAATATGCTGTCATGAAACTAGAATAACGTGCTGAACTCAAGCATAGCGATAGTTCAGGCAGGCTGATCAAGGCAAAGCATATAGGAAGGCGCTTATTTTAGCGTTCTTAGACTTCACCCATTCTTAGCGCTTCCTCTGAGAGCTTTTTTGCATCCCACCACCTCCTTTAATGCTATGTTTGATTCCTCAATGTCACGGTGTTGTCATTGATGCTTGCTCTGTTCTGTAGCCTATGGGGGGTCTTTTGCTGCTCTCCCTGCATTGGTCTTTCTATATACGTGCATGGAAAGGGCTTTCTATATACGCACATGGAAAGGGCTTTCTATATACACGCATGGAAAAGGCTTTCTATATACGCACATGGAAAGGGCTTTCTATATACGTGCATGGAAAGGGCTTTCTATATACGCGCATGGAAAGGGCTTTCTATATACGCGCATGGAAAGGGCTTTCTATATACACGCATGGAAAAGGCTTTCCTTTCCTATCAAATATGAGTGCAAATATATTAGTTTTTTTAGCTTGCTTATGCTTTAAACAAGCAAATGTGGCTGCCAGTGCAGTAAGAGAAATTCACTTGATAAGATTTCTTACATTAAGTGCAGATTTACTTAATTTAAGTCACTACATATGCCATTTATTATAGAAAGAAGTTCAACTAGATTTTAAATCTAAAAACAAGATTATTACACTGAGTTAGATGTTAGTTTTTGCAGTGTAGGTCTTATGAGGCCACCTGCATGCCCTTTCCAGTCAGCAAAGTGTAAGGCTATACCTTTATAATTGATTATAGTATCTCTGTGATGGAGTAAATTAACAGATGCCAGTCTGGAAAGGATGGGAATGAGTCAGTTTGAATCTGAATAGTTTGAATAGTTAGACTAATTTGATGGATCGAAGAAACCGCCCGATGTTGACGGGCACAACTGAGACATCCATTACTTAAATGAGAGAGCAAGCTACGTGGGGTGTAGGGGCTTGAGCTGTTGGAAAAGGCCAAACTGCCCACTGAAACGGGAAGCGTGGAAGACTTGGATGGGGCGGGTGGTTTGTGTGAAAACAACGGAAAGTGACTCGTGTCTTGTGTGGGTGTGACAGGAGAGGTTTACTGGCTGGAGCTGGTGACTGGCGGGGATGTGTGTAGGAGAGGTGCATTTGTGAGGCTTGCGGGGCTGTCTTTATACTCCTTTATTACATTACGGCCATTGATAAGATACTACAGCTCTCATGGCCAGTCGCCATGGAGATTGAAAGCCATGTTTAAAAAAAAATAATAATAATAATAAAACTAAGGAAAAAAGAGCCTTTTCTATGGCGCTGTGAATGAACTAGATTGTTAGCACTTCTTATTCATGCCGCGGCATGGTTCGAATGTGCCAAGCCACCCACTTCCACACATATGGTGACAAGCAAGGCCCTCCGGCCTTTCCCATTGGCTGTTGGCCTCGCTGACACCATGTTGCTCTCTCTCGACGACTTGGGCCCACGCGGTGGAATATCACACCGTCGTGTGCAAGTGTATGTATAGTCGCGGTGACGATATGGATTTTTGACCTCGTAGACCCGTACCGCTTCACGACTCTGAAGAATCATTCTCCACCGGAAGTAAACTAGGGCAAACTAGGCCAACAGCAAAGTACAGTTTGCATGTAACTGTCAGGGTGGTGGGTAGAGCATAGCCTACTGTACAAGCAGAGAAGGACAGAAGTGAAGGAAACTAAATGCTTATTACTCACTACTGCGGTATCACAAACACACTTGTTCAAAACAAAAAGCATACAGTCCTTTACAGCACGGCAATTTAAATGTATTGTCAGCTATTGCAAGCTAATTGTAAGATAATTTGTCAAGGTAAATTGTCAAATTCAACAAATATCTCATAGCATTTTGCTATCTTACCGGCTCTGTGTGTGTCAAATAATCTGATACTTCTACGCATCCCTGGCTACGTAAATACGAACATAAACCAAGTGGCAAACACCGCTCATATCAACAAAGCCGTAGCACTAGGCTTTGCTTCACAATGCATGTCGACGTGCGATGCCTGGTGAAATATGTGAGCAATATAGACCGACCCGACCGATCCTGCCGGATCCTGCCGGGTTCAGGCTGAGATCTCAAGCTCTAATAGGGGGCATACAGGC
>JAODUH010044685.1:0-20007 GCA_027564835.1 Typhlichthys subterraneus
TTCATGACCATAGGTGAGGGTAGGAACAAAAATTGCCCGGTAGATCGAGAGCTTTGCCTTCCGACTCAGCTCTCTTTCGTCACAACGGTAAAGCGATTGCAATACCGCTCCCGCTGCTCCTATTCTCCGGCCAATCTCTAGCTCCATAGTCCCCTCACTCACAAACAAGACCCCGAGGTACTTAAACTCCTTCACTTGGGGTATGGACTCATTCCCCACCTGGAGTAGGCACTCCATCGGTTTCCGGAATTAATTAATATTTGCATAGCCTGCTGAATGTGTATCTTGATGGCAAGCCAAATACAATGTTGTGTTGTCATTTGTGTGGCTTTTGTGTCTAGCCTAATATATTGACTAAATATTTACATTCGTTATTGTTATAGACTAAGGTGTGTTCAATTTTATGTTCAAGATGTGGCAACAAAATATGTAGAATATGTATGTGCATTCAATTTATTCTAGAGTGATACCATTTTATTGCAACTCACACTTGAATAGCTTACACAAGTGACAGGCAGCATAGTAAAAGACACTCCAATATCGTTCAAAATAAACGTTTAATATATATGCCTAATTGTATTCTGATAGCAGAAGTAACATTTACAGTCCAATACAGACCGCGGTGACTTCTTCCAGAGAAAGATAGTACGGATATGACACGGATATGACATGCACACACACGCACACACACTGTTGTCTTTGTGTTGTACAGGTCTGACCGTCTCTCTCATCTCTACTTTCCTGGTTATAAGTAAAGGAGCAAACAGTTTATATGCCAACCAAACTGTAATCTACAATTTTGTGACGATGATTAGAGACATTTATTGATTAGTTAAAATTAATTAATACATTTTAACGTACAAAAAGTTTTTCTTTACAAGGGCATTTCTAAGTGATCTCAACTTTTTTTGTGGTCTAATCATTATCACAAAATTGGTTAATTACTAATAAATATATTAGTAATTACTCATATATTTATAAGTAATTACTCATATATTTATTAGTACACAATAGCGTTTTGATTCCTTCAAATCATCCAGTGACCACATCAGGATTCTGACATGCAGGTTGTGAACAGCTAGATTACATAAACAGGTCGAGACAGTCTTCCAGCTGAATGCTGCTCGTATCATCGTGACAACGGTCAAGTCTGTGCGACTCCCTCCTTCTCCTCCTGGTGTAAGTTCTCCGTTTCTCCCCAGAGTCCTCCTCGCCTCCGTCCGCTAATCGACAACTGTCTTGCTTTAGAGGCTCCTGTGTTGTGGTGACGTCTGGGTTGTCTGGGATTTGTAGTTCTGGTTGGACTGCAGACTGTGCTGACAAGAGGTTCTGGTAAAACCTGTGAAAGGTTCAAGTTAAAGTTGGTTTCATGGGATATTCATGTTTTCATATTCATCTATATCATTATTTATTTATTTTTCCTTCATGTTGGAAGGAAATAAGCACTATATTGTTACTTTAGGCTATTAGCAATTATCTTAACATGCCAAATATGTGTTAAGACACATCCATCTGGCATACAAATAAAGTTTATTATTATTATTATTATTGTTAAGACACATCCATCTGGCATACAAATAAAGTATATTATTATTATTATTAAGACACATCCATCTGGGGAGTCGTCCGTTGAAAGGGCAGGCTCTTAGGTGATTGGACGAACCTGCTAAGCCTGTTGTTAAATCCACTCTTGCAGTAGAAAAGTCGGGAGAAGAGTGAAAAGATATTTTTCCATTGAGAAAAGAAAAGCCTTTGCTTTTCTAATAAAACTAATTTTATACGGTATTGCATCAAGTAGACTGCGTCACGCCCGTAGCTAGCGGTACGACGCTAACCGCCTGAAACACCATGATATATTTCCAAGCTCTCCAGACTGATTCTCGTGTCAGAGTCAAACTGAAGCTCGCGAGATCGGGATGTTCTCATGTCCAAAACAAAACTGCACGCACACCAATAGACTGTACTTAAATATTTACTGTATTTAAATGGATAAACCCTCCTTGACGTCACCCATAGCTTTTCTCAAGAACGGGCTTGAAGGCCGCGCTGTGCTGGCTCCGGCCGTCGTTGCAATACCTGACTTCGCCTGTAACTCTCCCCTATCCATTTTAATGGGATACATGTATGGCTAATATGTTTTGAAATAATTCACTACCTGTACAGTTGTCTTGAATAGGGAGACAAGCTATAGAGACCAAAACAGATTTGTGAACCAGGCTGTAAATTATTATTTTTGCTGTAACGTCGGACATTCTAACATTGGCGTCTATGGGGATTGACGCCGTTTTGCAGCCAGCCTCAAGTGGCCATTCAATGAACTGCCGGTTTTGGCACTTCCTCATTGTTTTAAATTCACAGCACCAGAGGTTCCCGCTTGACACACACTGTTGTTTACCTCTAAATGTGCTATAACCACATAGGTACCTTTTCTGGGTTAATGAACGGGCCTTGGCCAATCAACAGCCACTTAAGACACACCTATGTATCCGTCTGAAATTCTCCTCCATCTTCTGATTGGCTACCCTGACAAGGTACTGGATGTAGTTCTGGCAAACCAGTAGCCTTCCTTGGTGGCTGAGGGGAACCTCCAATCCGTGGGTGCTACGGACTGCCTAGATACACAGGAACAACGTTTAATAACGCTAATGTTAATTTCCATGACAAATTATTATTTCACTTAGAGACCAACAGCGCTGTAGATGATTGTGAAATATAACTACTGACCAAAACTTTATCTTAGCTGTGTTACCAACTGTGTTGTTGACCAACTGTGTTGCTGAACAAAGCTTACCGTAATAATTTTTCCTGCCTTGCTGACAGTTAGACCAGAGTTCCTGAAGCCCGAGTTGACGGCCACTGAGTGCTAGTGGCCAAAAAACACAAAGAAGTAATCGATAGCTGTAGTTAGTTGTAGGATGGAAAACGGTAGCCTGGTACGTTAGCTGTAGTTAGTTGTAGGATGGATAACGGTAGCCTGGTACATTAGCTGTAGTTAGTTGTAGGATGGATAAATGTAGCCTGGTGTAACCGGCCACGCTCCATTATGTGCAAGTGTTTGCAGTCGTTTCCTCCTACTGTGCGTAGACATTTCGTTATTTGTGAAACTATTGGACAGCGCTGAACCAATCAGCATTGCTTCAGCTATTTTGATTGCCCCCTCTAGCTCTAACACCATTTCGAAGCATGCTCGACTTCAACATCATCTCACTACTCCACACTGATTGGTCCGCCAGCAGGGTGGCTGTGCGAACGCTAATGTGACGTAACGCTAATGTGAACAGGGTTTCCAGACTGTAATCTCAGAGAAATTAAATTGAGCTGAGAGCAATAGTCAGGCGGAGCCAGGCTAGGATAAAAGTGGAGGTCTGAAATTAACTGACAACAGGACAAATAGAGCTTGACTGACCAAACAAAACTTCTTACCCAAAGTAATTTGTAGAAATTATAATTCCTACCAGTAAATTACTGAATACATGTCAACTGTTTTATTATAACTCTTGCATTAAATATATAGTAAGTAATTCTGGATATTACATACACTATATACACTGTATATTCACATGCATTAAACTTGTATAGCACATTTTAAGATAATTCACTTTAGAGAGCACACAGGGTTAAATAATAATAATAATAATAATAATAATAATAACAACAATAATTAGTTGTATATCTTTTGTATTTGCCTATTTGCCATGTAAGATGTTCTTGAGTGTTTTGAAAGGCATCCTAAATACAAAGTATTATTATTATTATTATTATTATTATTATTATTATGATTATGATGATTATTATTATTCTTTTAAAATAATTGTAATTATTAAATATATACAATAACAAATAAAGTAAAGGAACAGGGGTCTTTTTTATGCGAAGGACCCATTGGCTGATAGAAACATGGTGTTTGTGTCGGGACCCCTTAATGTTATTCCTAACGTGTAGGGCGGCCATATTATCATGTATCAAAGTATTTTGTAAAGGTGTATGTATGCAATGCTAAGCCATTAATGTGTTATTTTCTAACATATTCACTATTTAATAATTTGGCAGACATCATGCAGCAACTCTGTGGACCCTCTAGGGGCCCAGAGACCCCCTGTTGAAGATCTCTGCCAATGAGTAATGGCAGTATTAATCTAAACATGCATGACATTCTTTCCCCAGTTGCTGCCGCCCAGCCAGCCAATCACAGAGCAGCATGACCGACTGTAGTGCTGCTAACTTGAGCAGTGTTTTTCTTGATAATTCGCTGTGCGTCATCGCTGCTCACCATCAGCTGTGCATCCTCTAACCTGCTACACTGAACATGAAGAACAAACGGCTCAAACTTCAGCACAGCGTCTCCACTGGAATTAGACAGGGCACACATCTGCAACACACACACACACATACACACAGGGACACACACACACACACACTCACACACACACACACACACAGTAATATCACAATTACAACATGAATAATAAGTAATAAAGAATTCAAAATATCTATAAACGGCATTGTGCTTCAGAAAATATTGCAAAAAATCTAATGAGAACAACAATGTACCCATCCCCTGATATGTTGACGCACCACATTTTATATATTAAAACTAAATAAACTGTAAATGTTCGTCTTCTCACTCATGTTCTCATTTAACATATCGTATTCACATTCCATCATAACATAATCAGCGAATGACACTACAAAATGGACCAAACAGTACAGTAAGGCACTTATGTGCAGGGTTGTAGAGCATCTATTACCATACGTTGCGTCCTATAGGTAAATATTAGGTAGCAGGTTGTGATTTTAACATTATGTAGGGCGGCTAATATGTTCCTTTCCTTCGTAACTCACCAGCTCTTCAGATGTGCATTTTTGATGAGAGACAAACAACCAAAGACAGTTCTGTTTTTGTACATCAGTGCTTTCTGACGCCTGGGGAAAATAAACATAAACGAGTGATCAATCAATGACTCAATAAGCACAATTTTAATAATTGTAGTTGACTGGTGTCGGTGAGAAGATTAATCAAATAGTGAGAAGGCGACATGGACATCACAGTACCGTACGGAAATATGGACAGACGCAAAGCTAAAGTGTTGAAGAGTTTACATTGATGCCACTAATAGCCGATTAGCCAGTTTGGTAAAGTACGATGACTCACCGCGTCGATAACAATAATTCGTCCAGAGCAAGAGCTGGTGGTGAAGAACTTATCAGAGCTATTTAGGAAAGATACGATGTGCACAATATCAGCATCAACACTCCCTTTCTTGCTAAGGTCTAACTTTTTCAGGCATTGTTTTTTCCACTGCCTAAATGTTGTCTCCATATTGACTTGTGTTTAGCAAGTACAAATTTTAGTTTTCCCAATTGGGTATTATTACATACTCTGTCTCTACCCGTCTCTACTCACATCTGAAGACTACTGTAATCGCCTTGTACGGTGGCCGACATACACCAAACAGTCAATTCATGTTGTTGTTGATAGGCGCCATCGTCTGGAAAGCGAAAATAATAGCATGAAAACTCACTCCAGCGCAGTAGGTGGCGCTGAAGTAGAATAAAATATGATGAAGAAGCAAGATGGCAGAAATTGAAGTGGCTATCCATGCTATGGATCCTATGGATCCTATGGATCATTCTTATGACCGTGTTATGGATATATCGGCATCTACATGCACCAGATTCAAATGTAAGATTTATTTTACTTCTTTTTTATTGTAAATAAAAACAAGGTTTAACTTCAAGGGCGCTGTATGTTTTTTTCCAGCTACCAAACGTTTATTAATGATAGTGATCAACTTCGTTCAGTTCAAGTAATGGCATGAAAGATTAGTTTTCTATAGGTACAGAAAGCATGGATGTTTGGTACATATATAGGCCTACAAGAGACAATAATTTCAAGAGACACCTAAATAAGTTGGCCCCTTTACGCCATGAAAACATACTGTATGAGACCATGCTTGTCTTTTTGACTAACTTATGGTTTTGTGGGTGTTGTCATTTGGGCTTTAGATGTCATGATGTTGGTGTAGGGTGACTGGTGTGTGGCTGTTGTGACACACACAGAAAGGGTTAGCAGGGCACACACACTTTTGTAAGAAAAACAGGCACATTTCACCTTACGCAAACATTTCACATCTGAATTAATGAAGCTACAGAATTACAAACATCTTCTGCAGGTCAGAGGTCTTCAACAGGGTGTTTGGAACCCCTAGGGGGTCCTCGAAGGTATTGCAGGAAAACCTCCAAATAATTTGATCCAAAACATATTTTCTTTCAAAGATGTAAATGTCAAAACATATAATTAACATAAATACAACATGTGCTGTAAATATTTAAATCTTCTAAGGAGCAAATGTAATGCGGGGGCGCTGTAGCAGCAGATGTAAGTGTTATTAATGACGCTGGGCTTTGTTCCAGGGACAGATGAGACGACTGTGGAGCTGATACACTGGAGGGTCTCCAACGAACACTTGTTCACCGGCAGGCGAAATTCTGCCTGTCTGGGTTTTCTGTACGTGCGTTGTTAGCACGGTATAGTATGCACATTCTCCTGAGCTGGTTACTATGCTCTACGCTAATGGCCTGCAAACAGTATACGGTAATGCCGCCGGTGAAGCAGTTTGATAACCGTTTTATTTTTAGGGCCTACATAAGAGAAAAGAATTTGGAGGGCAAGGTGGATGTGTCAACAGTAAAGAGAAAATGGGAGAACCTTAAAGAAAAATATAAGGTGATGTTTTCAAAAGTGTTTGTAGTTTTATATTTTTCACTATATTGAATTGACAATGTAATAATGTTAGACTTTTTGATGTTAGACTTTTCAGCATTAATGTGCTTTAACATTTTTTTATTTTTACCTAATGGGTAATTGTAAACAAATAACTTTTTATTTTAATGTATTTTAGAAGCTAAAGAACCAGCCCAACGGTATCACCGCAGAGGGAGGGGAAACGTCTGCTGCCACCTGGAGGTGGTTCAGGGTAATGGACGATGTCATGGAGCACAGGGTCTTCACCAGCCCTAGCCCCAAGCGAGCGTTCAAGCCACGGCCGCCGAGGGAGGCTGACTGGGTGGGGCTCCTGCACGAGATGATGAGGCGGGAGGACGAGAGGGAGCAGAGGACTGTGGAGCGTGAGGAGCAGCTGGAGAGGGAGAGGAGGGAGAGAGAGGAGCAGCTGGAGAGGGAGAGGAGGGAGAGAGAGGAGCGGCTGGAGAGGGAGAGGAGAGAGAGGGAGGACAGGATGGCCGAGGAGCAGCGGCAGAGGGAGAAGGAGTACAGGGACAGGGAGGAGCGTCGAGAGAGGCAGGCCTCAGTGAGGGAGGAGAGACTCATGACTATTCTGCAGGCTCTGCTGGAGAGGAGATGACCGGTTTGAGCCGGTTGTGTTAGGCAGGGATCGGCACCGGCAACCGAGCATTCTTGATTTTACCGACTGTTTATTATATCTAGTTTTGTTCATCGTTTCAAGCAGCTGTTTAATGACCTTACTGTCTTAAATATAAGCTAACCTGTGTGAATACATTGGTGCGGTTAAATAACGCCAATAAGTTTGTGCAAATATTAATATGCTAGTAAATGACTCTAATTGCCAATCCCTGTTTAATATTTAAGAATTACATTGCTATGTTGTTTTCTCATATTAGTTACAATATTATTTATTAGTTTTTCTTAAAATAAATTAATTAACAAAATTTGTTCAATCACCATTTTGTTTACATTGAATACCACATATTGTCATCGTTGTCTAAGGTATTTTGGGTTCTCTTCAAGCTAAGCATCTTTTCAGTTGGCTAACTGACTGTAAGTGGAAGGACAGGTCAGATGTGGTTGTTAACCATTCAGAAATGATTCAACACCTAACCTTGGGCCAAATCAGTTTTACGCAATTATTTGATTAAAATACATGTTTGACAGATTTCAAAATTCATCCAGCCCTTTCAGGTCACCTCAGACAGCACAACCAGAAAAAACCTTGTTGGAGAACCAAGCAATGGAGGGCTTGACATGTTGTCTGAACGTTGACTGTGACTAAGCTGCATTTACGCCAGTAGGGGTCAGTATACAATGCTATTTACAGGGGGAAAATGCTTGTTGGACCATTAAACGAACATACTAAATTAATGTAGCATTATACTTGCATACTAGGTGAAATATAAAGAGTAAGAGTGCCAAACATTAAGTAAACCAATAAACAGAACCTCATTTCCACATATATACCGTATTTACATACTAATTCCAAGGCTTCTGATAAGCAAAAACAATGAGTCTATTCTCTGCAGGTGACATTTATTGAGATGAATGTTAATTAACTACTGTATCACACCTATTAACCTTTGGTGGGTTTCATATTTGCTTTTATGGTTTAACAGAGTAGAACTACAATTACTTACTGAATAAGCCTATGCAATTGAATATATTGTGCAAAATTGATGTAGTTATAATTACTTAATCTGTAGTAAACCATGTCTACATTTATAATTTTACTGTAAATAGAGTTATGATTAGTCTCTTAGAGACACTTGCTTGTCTTTCAGTTACATTTCTTCCTAGGTGTGTTAATACAATTAAGAGCCATAATTACATAACTAATGCAGCAAATCTATATCAACGTTTAGGTTATGTTGAGATTTGCTGAAACTGTATTAGAAGCTATAGGTTAAACTTACAAGTGCCATCATCTGTTTTGTTGATAGTGTGCAGCGATTAAATTTAAGAGGAGAGGAGACGAGAGAGGGAGGGGACGTTAAATAGAGAAGTGGAATGACAAGGAGGAGAGTTTTAGGTAAATCTACCCTACTATGTGAGTCCAAGTTCAGCCAAAGCACCAATGTGTCTGTCTAGCCACTGGTGATCACTATGATGAGTGTTCCCACACAGCTCTGACTGACTCTGGGAACAAGCAACAAACAAATTGGTGCAGACCGCACCACTATCCCAGCAATTTGTGTCCAAAGTGGGGGGCAGAGATTCTGAAGGAGCATCCTATTGATTTGTTGATGAGTTCAAGTATCAACACTTTCTTCAGCATCGCTTACTCTACCTTTAAAATGAACTGCAGAAACGGTTAAAGCCTTGGACAATGTTATGGTGCGAAAACTTCAAAACTGCAAAAAATGTCGGTTGTGATACATTCTCTGTGAAGAATGCATGCAGTCATTGAACACTTAGAAACAGGTAATGCACACACACACATTGCATGGCCCCTTACTCCATAGCTGGGGAGGTATGCCATTGTCACTTGGTTTCCATGGCTACCACGAAACCCTGTCTCCACATTAATCTCTGGCTGTGGCCGCTGGCGACAAGATACACTTTCTACACAGGAGCGTCTATGATGCATGAGCCGTCTGCACACGCACAGCTGTAAGATCACGATATGAAGTGGCTGTTCCCTGCAGGAGCGCAGGCTACTACAGCCTTGTTTCTGTGAATAATGTTTTCATTGTGTTGCCTTTAGTCAGGAGGGTAGGCGCCAGGCTTTAGCACGCTGCCTTCTCTAGGAGCGCTTGATTCACAGCCTGTTAAAGGTGGAGTCAGTGGTTCTGGATCGGTGATGTTTGAACTCGATCAAAACAAAACAAAAACAACTCCCTTCAGTGCCACAGGGTTCTCCCTCAGAAGCTCCGCCCACGACACACACACATTGGACGCACATTGCGCCTGTGATAGAGTTGTGTGGTGCGGCCTGCACTACTTTGTTTGTGTTCCCATTTACAGAGTGACAGCTGTGTAGAAACACAAGACTATTTGTCAGAGCTCACAGAAAACGGGCATCTAGCTAGATATTCATTGAATTTTATAAAATAAAAAAAATAAAAAATAAAGTATTATCTTACAATCGCTGACTCAACCTTTAACAGTAGCAACTTTTCATATCTGTAGTGTGTAGCGTGTTTGTGGTTTGCCGGCTTTATTCCTGGCTAGCCCCATAGCCATTCAAATGAGACCCTTCAAGGCACATACCTTATTGTTTGAATGAGGAACACATGAGCATGTTTGTGCACATATTTTCTCTTTGATCTGGCCAATTATTAATATACACTCAAGGCCGCATTCAGACGTAAGTCCTTTTTTAAAATTAAAAGCGCTGGCCTGGGCATTTTTCAAGTAGAAAAAAACCCAGCTGAAACGGTTGTTATGGGAAACACTACACTACACCGCTTGTGATTGGTCAACTGTCAAAAAAGTTGATGACGTACGGCGTTTTCTTCTGAGAAGTTGAACTTTTTTCAACAGAAGAAGATGCCCAGAGCTGCTAAAAAAAATCGCCTGCGGCAGTGTTTAAATGATGCGCCCATGGTGCTTTTTAAAACACGGCCCATAGGGTTGTAATATAAAATAGAGGCCGACAGCTTCCAAAAAGAAGGAACGTCTGAACGTGGCCTAATTGTTTAAAGCAGGGCTATTCAACTCCGGTCCTGGAGGGCCGTACCCTGCATGTTTTAGATCTCTCCCTGCTCCAACACACCTTATTCAAATGAACAGGTCATTATCAGGCTTCTAACAACCTTGAATCAGGCTGTTGGAGTAGGGAGAGATCTAAAACATGCAGGGTGCGGCCCTCCAGGACCGGAGTTGAATAGCCCTGGTTTAAACGATAGCTATCTGGAACTAGCAACAAAAATGGAACAAGTTGGAATCCTCTCAAATGCAGACTGAAAATAAAGCTCCTATTCACTCACTAGTTTTTATAAATCACCAGGCAATACATAAAAAAAACCAAAGGTGATGGTGGAAGATGGAAATGGCACTACTCACACATAACCAATAGACAAAAGAGACCAAAATACATATATACTTTTTTAGTCAGTGAAGACCAATCCAGGTTAGATAGTACGATGATGTCTTCAAATTCATATTGCATCGTGTAGGATGCAACAAAACATTCCCAAATGTAGTGTGTCCAGATTACAAAGTCAATTGTGGGTTTGGTAATACCATAGGTTATCAGGCTACTTTTATTATGTTCTGTTATCTATTCTGTTATGTTCTCAAATCATATACCTGCATCTGTACTGCGGCTGTATTTTCCACCTTTATGGTATCTATTATATATTTTAATCTATTTTTTATTTTAAAATTTTAAATTAATAAAGGGCATTCAATTCTATTTTAATGCACTTCCCCCCAATCCTACCCTAGGTGCTGTCTCAGCAAGCACTGCACACACACACACACACGTACACAGACAGTGGTTTCCTGGCTGTCACGTGTGCTCAGCGAGGCAGATGAGTACTGTATAGGAATGTGAAGCAGAGGGAGAAGCACAACGCACCTTCCATTCCTGTCTGGTTCTATTGACCTTAATCAGCCTGCACTGACTATACAGGTTTATATTGACCTTAACAGAATAATATCTATTGGAAGTAATTAACATGTAGATTTAAGTTGCAGTGAGCATCTAATGTTAAACAAATTACACTACAAAGTGCTGCCCGTGAATTAACTCACTGACAACAACAAATGCATACAGTACATTCTTACACTCTAGGAAAAAGACTGGGATAACTATCATTTATCTCCCAATAGGAGTAGCCACTGGTGTCAATTGGAACCCTTTTTTACTCTATATCAGACATATCATATTAGCAGAGGGTTATCCCGAAACGCACATTTATTGGCTAACAAAAACCTTAATTTTGCCCTCTTTTAAACCTGCAGGCTCCAAGTAGAATTGTTTTATACAAGAGGCTTGCCACAAGAAATCTGTGGCATTATAGCATAAATGCTTCAGAGTAGCTTGTGATATGGTTCAGATCTTTCATGTTCCCTTACGTTGGAATGGAGGTGTGATCTTTCCAGTTCCCTATAATGGAATAGAGGTGGGATCTTTCCAGTTCTCTATAGTGGAATGGAGGTGGGATATTTCCAGTTCCCTATAGTGGAATAGAGGTTGTATATTTCCTTGTACATGGAATGCAGGGTAAACTAACCAGTGAGGTTACACAGGTGAGCTACGTGTTTCAATAGAATACAAACATCATACTGTCTGCATGCTTTGACGTGTCTATTTTATGCTCTTGCTCGCTGAGTTACTAATTTAATGTGATAGAAACTTTACTGTCACTATGTTGTGTGTGTGTGTGTGTGCACGTGTGCGTGTGTGCACTATGTGTGTTGTGACTATTGACCCGGGACCAGCTCCATTCATCCATATGAATGAATTAGCCTATACGAGGTTGACATTTGACCTTCACTGTGTATTTATGTGTGTGTATGTGTATGTGTGTGTGTGTGTGTCCATCATTGATTGGTCTATTGTAATAATGTGTTATTTAGGCATGGATGAATGGACTTGCATTCACTGAGCATTTAACACACTTAGGTAATTATATAACATCATCTCTATAAAATGGAAGATGAAATAAATAGCAGTTAATTGCAATGTTGGTCCAAAATTGCACATATGTATTGCACTGTAAGCTAATAAAACAATTTTTATATTTATGAAGCTATATACTGTATATTTATTTAAACAAGTAAAAACTACAATCTGCAAGCCTAGTTCAGCCGGCTGTGGGCATGAGCCAACACCATAGGCCAATACCAGTATGGGTTTGACATACTGTATGTGGGGCATGTTGCACGTGGTGCATTACCGCCACCTACTGTCTACATGGTGCATTACCACCACCTACTGTCTAGAACAGGCCTGGGCAAAGTCAGGCCCGGGGGCCAGATGCGGCCCTTTGAGATATTCTACCCGGCCTGCCCGGTACATCAAACATTTAAAAATAATAATACAACATAAAATTACACGACGAGCTCTACAAAATGTTACTTAATTTACTGCTGCTTAAAAAAATACATAGTTAAAATGAACTGTTACGTTTTATTATGAAAATTGTGTTGCATAGGAATAGCCTATATGCATAAATATGCACGTTAACAAAGTTAGCTCTTTTGTGTTGTATTTTTTTAAAAATTGCATGTTTGTTAACAAAGTAACGTGGCCCGCAAAGTTTCCTGACATTTTCAATGTGGCCCCCAAGTGAAAATAATTGCCCACCCCTGGTCTAGAATGTAGCGCGTGCACTTTATAAAATGGTTGGTCAGTCAGTCGGTTAACAACATTTGCTCATATTTGCCAGCCCCACTACAGTCCGGCAAATAAAATAAAAAATAAAATAATAAGTAAATATATATATATATATATATGTTTACTGTATGTTGACTGTATATAGAAGTCCCTCATTAAGTTATAGACCAAATGACATTGTTAATGTGGTAATAATAATAATAATAATAATAATAATGTGGCTTCTTTTTTCCCATGATGCAACCCGTGTTTTGTGGACGATGTTTGTGTAGCAGTGGTGTGGTGGCCAGCTCCCAGTGTGGAGGAGGGAATCCTGCATGAGTGTCCAATCGAGCGCCTGTGTCTGTCATACAGTCTTCTGAGAAAGGCCATGTCATGCCCATTTAACCTTGTTAGCCATCTGTGCTCTGCTGTCATCTATTAATGTCTGTCTAGGCAGACAAGCCCCTTCTATCCTAGATATTAACATGCTAATAGGCTTTTGTGTGTGTGTTTGTTTGTGTAAGTGGGCGTGTATATGTGTGTGTGTGTGTGTGTATGTGTCAGTCCGTCCCTGTGTGTGTGTGTGTGTGTGTATTTGTGTGTTTGTACACACGTGTGTTTGTGTGTGTGTGTGTGTGTGGTACATGTCTACGAGTGCTCGCAATGATGGGGATTCTGTCTCTGTAGCCTGGTTTCCCACACCGTTGCTAGGCAACAATGTGGGGGTTTGCCCACATAACAACACGGCCTCTCAAACATTTTGGGTTTGTGTGGGTGTGTGTGTGAGTGCCCGCCTGCGTTTGAGGCATAGGGTTTGAGGAGTATGTGGGTCTCTGGAATTCTGTGTGTGTGTGTGTGTCTTTTTCTCTCTCTCTGCTTCTTCTCTTTGAAAGCCACATTGGTATTCAGTAGCAACTGAGAAAAGTGTATTTTTAAAAGCCCTTCGGCGTAAACGTAGACAGTTTTCTATCCTGTCACCACAATGGTGGAACGAGCTCCCAGCAATAGTCAGGACTGTTGAAACACTACCTATCTTCCGCAATAGAATAAAGACACACCTCTTTACAATCCACCTTGGTACCTCAACTAGTGACCTCTGCACGTCTCAATGTTAGCTTTATTGCACGTCTTAATACTAGCTTACACATTTTACAGCCAGTTGTTTAGTTTTCCAACAAATTCCTCATTGTAAGTTTAACGTCTAACTTGGTCATTGAGTTACAAAGTAGAGTTACGTACATTGGTTTGTCCCAGACTTAAGCAAGTATACGCTGGCTCTGCAAAACTAGCGTAGTGCACATGTGGACTGTGGATTTGCAGTACTGTGTCAGTTTTATTAGACTTCTGGTGTCAAAGTTAAACTCTGATAGATATTTATGTATTCTAAGATTGGGAGAAAAATGAACATAACTGGTTAAGGTTAGTGGTTTACTTCAGGGGTTAGTTTAGCCTCTGGTTACGGTTAATGGTTAGGGTTTAGTTTATCCCCCGTCTTGCAGAGCTAGGCTTTATTTATTTTGATTGACATGCACGAAGACCAACTACAACTCAGTTGTACGTTAAACTTACACTGAGGAATTTGTTGGGAAACTTATTAAGACTCTGGCTGCGTGCAGGTCTTGTAAACCTGTTAATAAGTAGGCTACGGCTACTGATAAATATAAACAGAAAAACTGAAATGAGTAAATAACACACTGCACTATCTTCACACCAGAATTACGAATACAGCCTTGTGAGTGACAATGCCAACAGCCAATCAAAAAATCAACAGTATAATTTCCTAAGAGTGCTGTTGAGCTTACAGGGGTGTACGTATCAGACGGTCAGTACAGAGTTGCTTATGTAACGTCCAGGGGTGTACGTATCAGATGGTCAGTACAGAGTTGCTTATGTAACAAAGCGCTGATAGACGGAAGAGGCTGGGACAAGTTTACCCTCAGTATAGGGTTAGTGGAAACGTTTAGGGATTAGCATCAGAACAACATCTCATGCAGTACCAGCTTTGGCCACCGTGCCGGGGGACAGCGCTTTGCACATGTTCAAAATAGAGGTCTTTTCCCTCACTTTTGATTGGTCCGTAGAGTGACCAGGAGCAGGTTAAGGGGGTGTTGTTTGTTTCCATGTGAAATGTAGGCTGTGAAGCCCTTTGAGACTGCAATGTGATTAATAAGGGCTATATGAATAAAACTGACTTGACTTTACTTGACTAGCAGCGAGGGCCCCCTAGCGCTTCACATAGCAACATCGTGATGCATGCAGAATAAAGTATGGCCACCGTGTTCGCTTCAGGTACACCGTTAATGTGTTTAGCTGCTTTTGGACGGAGAAATAATATGGCTCCATTGTGGCTTGGGATCAACATCTTTATGTGCAAGTAGAAAATAAGAATAGACATAGTACATTCTCTTTCTCCCTCTCTCTCTCCCCCCTCTCTTTTTCTCTGTTTCATCACTGCATTTCTCTCTTTCTGCCCACCCGCCCTCTCACCGCCCCCCTCTTCAGGTCAGAGTTGGTACTGTGCCAAGTAAATGGATATATAACCTTCCCCCTCATGTACGCACACACACACACACACACACAAAACATTGTATTGTGTGCGTGTACAAATAAGAGACTGTATGTGGAATTTAATTATACTGTTTGCCCCCTCCCCCTGCTTGCCAACACACACACACACACACACGCACACGCACACACACACACACACACCATTGTGCTCTTACTGAGGCAGCTGTTCCTAATAATTGTAACAACCCCAAGTGAGGACTTGAGCATATGCCTAGTTCTGTTGTAGTGTGTGTGTATGTGTGTGTCTGTACATGTGTGTGTGTGTGTGTGTCTGTACATATGTGTGTGTCTGTGTGTGTGTGTGTGTGTGGGTGTCTGTACATGTGTGTGTCTGTGTGTGTACACACACAAAGGATATTGCGATTTTTTAAATATTGGTCTCACAGCAAGAAGCTCCTGGGTTTGAACCCCTGGTCGTCCGGGACTTTCTGTGTTTCTGCGTGGGTTTCCTCTGCTCCCTTGAGGGATGGGTTAAATGCAGACGATGCATTTCGCTACATGTATGTGTATGTGACAATAAAAGCACCTTTACCTTACCTAAACACAGTGTTAGCTCGCTAGTCACTATGGGTGGATATCGTACTCTGTCGTTATCGACAGGATCAGCTGGGATGGAAGCCCGATTACATACGGCGGAACGCCGCACTCCATTCATGTCTATGGGACTCTGGCGCAATGCACGTCGGGATTGCATGCGGTGTGTTTAGGACATCCCGTGCGATGAGGGTCCGCACTGAATTTGATAAGGATGGAAAAATCCATCTTTATCAAATTCAGTGTGGGGCCGCATTGCCACAGCCAACCAAAGGTCGGCCCGCGGGTGGAAGCTCTGGCTGTATTTGTTTAGCCGGCTAGTAAGTTAACGCCTTGCTAATGTAATGGCTAACGTAATGGCTAATGTAATGAAAAGCGTTTTATAGAGTGTTAAGCATAAAAAAATATTCCATTCCAGCGGATCTCTTAGTTACATTAATACTGAGCTTGTGGAATAGTACTCAGAAAAACGTTTTATAAAAGTTTGCTATTTTCTCTATATGAACACGGCTCACATGCGGTTTTGTCGTATGTAGTGGGGCTTTAGGGATGTAGCGAGAATCAAATATTTTTTGATCCCGCTTGCGTTATTACATGAAGTACAAATATGATGTTTGTCTATTTAAAAGAAACATTCTTGAGTGAAGAATTTTGCAGTTTGTTGTAAAACTATAACGTAGAATTGAGTTTTTGTGTTTAACCGCTGTGAACTACAGCTTTCGTCTCGCACAATATACGCCACCAAAACAATGCTTTCGGCGTGTGGCGTGAGATCGTCATGACATCACTTAAACGTGATTTACAGTATGGGTTTGTAGTCTTACTAATTGCATATTTTCACAGTCTTATACTTCAACAAGCACACACACACACACACACACACACACACACACACACACACACACACATAGGGGGACAGATGGGATTTGCCAAAGGGCTGAGGACAAAGAAAGGGTGTTTGTTGTGAAATGCCTCCTATTTCAAGGAAAACAAACGTCCTCTCTCTATCTCTCCCTCTCCCTCTCTCTCCCTCTCTCTCTCTCTCTCCCTCTCCCTCTTTCTCTCTCCCTGTCCCTCTCTCCCTCTCTCTCTCCCTCTTTCTCTCTCTCTCCCTCTCTCCCTCTCTCTCTGTCCCTCTCTCCCTCTTTCTCCCTCTCTCTATCCCCCTCTCTCCCCCCCTCTCTCTCCCTCTCTCTCTGTCCCTCTCCCTCTCTCTCTCTCTCTCTCCATCTCTCATACTCTCTCTCTCTCTCTCTCTCTCTCTCTCTCTCTCAATCTATCTATTTCATGTTTGTACAGTCATTCGTTGGAAGTCTGTTTCATTTCGCTACACAGACACTGCTCCCTTTGATTAGATAAGAGACCCCAACACACACACACACACGCACACACGCACACACACACACACACACACACACACGCATGTACTGTATGGATGAAGGAGTTTTAATGTACCTTGTAATGTAATGTATTTGGAATGCAGGTTGAGCGCGCACGTGATAAGTAGATTATAGCCTGACCCATGTCCAACATTTTGAGAATATTGCCAAGAAATACATGCAAATCACAAAAATATCTTCAACCCCAAAAAGCTTCAGAATTAAAACAGCGTTATTATGACAACGTGCTGACGGCTGGTTAATTAAAATGGAATAATTTGGCATATCCTTTTGCTTTGATGAAATGGAAGCTGTCAATGTGGTCTGGCGAGCTGTCAAAGGAAAAGACAGACACTGTCCCTTTAAGAAACGTCTGCCCCGCTACGTTCATGTTCATAGGGGAGCTATCCATTTAAACTAAACGGGTAAACTAATATATTTTAAGAAATACAACGAAAGGTATGAAAACACCAAATGTAATATAAATACTCGTTCATGTTGGCTTAAATGTTATCCCATAAACGAAATTAAATGACATGCGTACCATTTTAACATTCGGCGTCCCCCGCGTACAGCTGCGAAATGGCGTATCCCAGTGCATTGCAGAGCGGCTACGCTGCTGGCTGACTGGCTGGTGGGAAATGAATAGGATGCTTTCGGGCCGAGCTCACATAATCGCGTCGTCGGATAGATACTGCAGCATCCCTTGTTTTCTGGCCTTGGGTACCAACATAAGGTAAGGAATGCCGTGATAGCGGCGAGCTGCTGTGGGGCTTTGCACCGCCAGAGTCGTTCGTTTTGCCACGATATGAATGCTGTTATAAATCCCCTTTTTGCAGTCGTGTAAAAAAAAAAAAAAACGGCGCTATTGTTCGGTATGCCCTCAGCAAAGCGGCTAGCTATAACTCAAATTGAGAGGGGTCTACCTGCCATATCGGGTACAGAGCTATATACGTACTGTGTGTCTGCAAACCCGGTTATATGGATCATGCTTTGTGTAGAATCAAATTGTTATGACGTGCAAGACAGTGCGTGACAGAGGAAGGGGTGATTCGTGTTGTGTTGGCCTATCGTGGGTTGTTTTGGATCACATTGCACCACCAGCGACACGCACACCCACACACGCACGCAGGACCAGACAGGTATATTTTAGAGGTGGTTGTTATGTAAAAAAAAAGAGAGAAAGAAAGGAAAAGGATTCACAATAATAATAATAATAATAATAATAGCAACTGTATTGTTATTTATGAATTATATTTATTCATAGTCATTCAAGGTTTTGTACATAAATGGTTTTGGTAGCGTATTACGAATTGGGAGGGGTGTGTGTGTGTGTGTGTGTGTGTGTGTGTGTGTGTGTGTGTGTGTGTGTTTACAGTAGCCTTGTTGGGTGTTGTGTGTTGTGACCTAATACTTGAATGGCGCTGGCTGTTCAATTGGCTGACCTCTCACTTTGTGTGCGAGCATGATACAGGTATGTACTGTTACGAAATGTGAAGAACTGCAGAAGCATTGCAGTGATCTAGGCGACATTTTTGCAGGACACACGCACGCGCACACACACACTCACACACACACACACAGATAATGTAGATGTAAACAAGCACATTCCAAGATTAAGAAAACGATTGTGGTTAGGACAATGGAATAGAATACACCACGATGATATGCAGAGTTGCTGGACAATAGTAGGCCCACAGTAGCCCAGCCTCATATTGTACATCAGATCGGTTTATAGGGTACAGCTGAACGGTTGAACACCGTGACACTGTGTGAAGTTTAAGATGACATATAACCGTTCAAAATAGATTGTTTGACGAGCAGTAGGATTTAATGTGGCAGCTCGATACCACATTCCTGCAAATGGTGTCTGGTTCCCATGCAGTATGCTAATCCATATTAATAATCTGTCTGGACTCTGGAGAATATGCGATGTAGTTAAGTCTCTCTCTCTTTCTCTCTCTCCCCTTGTACCTACTTGTATCTGTCAGTTTTTCTTATTATCTGTGTGTGTGTGTGTGTGTGTGTGTGTGCGCGCGTGTGTGTATTGAACATACACATCTTAAAATCTGAGTACTACTACTACTCGACTTCCCAGCAAAGATTTTTGTGAAAAAGCTTAATTTATTGTAGAATAGGGTGTGGGAAGGATATGTGATTTAATGTGTGTGATATTAAATGTTTACCTTGCGAGGCAGATGGATTTGCAAGATCACGATCTTGTGAGAAGTTATGCACTTATTATTATTCATCCATCCATCCATCCATCCATTCATCCATCCATCCATCTATCCATCGTCACCCGCTTATCCGGAATATATTCATATTCTAGGGCTGTCCCGAATAACATTTTATAGGTTTCAAATACTTGATGGTATTGCCGAACGAGTATTTGAATACTCTTTCTCAAAAACACTGTTAAAATCACTTAACTATAATTAAGAAGTATAACAGAAGTAATCTTCGATTCCTAGCTTCAGTGAGCACACATGTAAACATAGCCATGC
>JAODUH010044706.1:0-2500 GCA_027564835.1 Typhlichthys subterraneus
AAAACACACACACACACACACACACACACACACACACACACACACTGGGTCACAGGGCTAACACAAGCCAATTACCAAAACTGTTGAAGAGGAGACAAGAATCACAATATTTAGCACGACTGTCAGTGTGATGCTGCACACAACATCTCTGGTACACTCAACAGAAGGTTAGATACAGCAAGAGATTCTTTATGGCCTTTGTAGTATGCTACTCAAGGAATAAATGAAGTAGATAAAACATTGTTACATATTACAGTATATGAAACGTATAATTATAATTGTTATACTGTCTTATAATGCCTTTTTTGATATTTAACACAAGACCAACAATTATAACAACATTTTCTTCACCACAAAGAGAATTGGTTGTAGTCTTGTGTTTATTTTACAGCTGTGCAACATGAAAAGCGTCCCCCTATCAGTTTGTGAGTCAGGCTCTCTACCGACGCACTGCGGTTTGGGGTTTTGACGTCGCTGATAATTATAAATGTCCGTGTATCAAACGTGTTTATATTGGGGATGTTTGGTGTGACCCTGGCGTGTGGCTGTTGGACATCGCGGGGGGTCTCGCTGTTTCCTGTTTATCACATCCTCCACATTAATGTCAAACAGTTTACCTAACAAGGTGCTCTCTTACGGTCTTCCGTATTGCAGTCACACACATAAAGTCACAAAGAGGCATGAACACACACACAAATGCGCCAAGTGATATCAGTGTAAACTACACAATTTAAAGAATTGTTGTGAGTAAACTAGAGTGGACATGCCACAAGCTTCTTAGACCTCGATATATCTACACAACAACAACGACAGTAATAACTGTTGCTGCATAAAGCAATACATCTCGGTATTACAATAGTAATTGCACTTACTGTATGTGTTTCTGTATTGTAATAATATGTGTTTTATTCAATAATATAATAATATAATAATTGCACTGTAAGAAGTATGGACTGATAATGATGATGATGTAATTCTTCAGAAGTACATATTATTTTTATTATATCCAAAATTGATATGGCAAAATTATAATAAAATTGAGTCTAATGTCTAATGCTAACATAACATTATAATAATCATAATAATCATAATAATCATAATTTACTAAATATTTGGCATGTCTGGGTGTGTCTTGTAATGATTAAGTTTTACAGAAACCTTTTCTTATTTGGCTATATTTATAAAATATGTGATGTAAAGGTAGATCAACAAATGAAAATTAAATCAGAAAATACTATACATAAAATTTGAAGGATAATGATTAAAACAATATATATAAAACATGAATATGTATGATCAAGCTACATTTTATATTACTGTTTCTTATAACGTTGGTAAAAATGTTGGTAATGGTTAATGTTTGCCAGTGGAAAAAGTTTCATGTTGATATCAGTTGTTGCTTTTTGCTCTAGCTGAAGGTATCTTGTAAGTTAAGTCTTTGTCAGACTTTGTACTGACTTTAGTATCTTGTAAACCACTCACACACACAGATTGCCTGCATCTGTGTGTGTGCGTGTGTGTGTGTGTGTGTGTGTGAGAGAGAGAGAGAGAGAGAGAGAGAGAGAGAGAGAGAGAGAAGTTACGCATTTGAAAGGCGGGAGGAGGTGAAGGTAATTTGCCAGCTCAATTTTAGGGCTTTAGTGGATCTGCCGTCTATCTGATATCTGACATGGCTCTGAAATCCTCTGTGGGTGGCTTTGTGGACAGAGTATGTGTATATGTATATGTGTGCGTGCGTGTGCGTGTGCGTGTGCATGTGCGTGTGCATGCAACGCATAGCGTGCAGAAGTGTATGCAGTAGTGGGGGGTCAGACGTATTCACTAGAGATATAGCATTCCATACATATACTTAGTCGACAAGTCACCACTACACATTACTTCTGTCTGACTTCACACACACTGCTTACAGTAACATTATTTAAAGTACATTTGTTTTCTAAACTCTTTTCATCATGATTTCATTTTATCTTTTGTGTTTGTTTGGAGCCGTGAATATGAACAAAAACATAACCTTCAACATAAGTCTTTCTCATTCAATTATTTCTCTATGTCACTAATTCAATTACATTTACATTTTTTATTTATTCATTATTTACTTAAGGATGAAGTACAGTACAGTTCAGTACAGTCTCTCCTGCCCATTGTCCATTGTCCATAGTTGAGTAGATGAGGTTCTGGCATCTTCTGGCGATTTAGACTGGTGGGTCAGTGGTCTCCATACCACAGCTAATCAATCACCTCTGCTCTCAGCCTGCTAGCCACTTAGCCTCAGGGCTGGAATACAGCAAGCACCATGGGAAGAAGAAGGCAGAAGACGGCAGACGGGCTGCCATGACAACAGATAATGCACTGAGGGATTAGTCGCCAAATGGACTCAAGCAAGTCTTACTGTCTCCAGTGGAGTCTCCCAGACGGCGCACAGCCATAATCAAAGCCAGAGACAGACAGGACTACACTTCTCCTCATGTCTTCACTGGTATTGAGAGCCACTCTTTGGTTC
>JAODUH010044706.1:5000-20002 GCA_027564835.1 Typhlichthys subterraneus
AACACTCAGAGATTGATTGATGTCTCTGCGAACCAGTCACGTCGCCCGGTGTAACGTGTGTTTGTTATTGTGCCTGAGAAATTAGTCTGGCAGGGCGGACTAAACGAGCCGCAAAGATGAAAGGGGACAAACAGAAACATAAACAGAGAGGCAAAGCAAGAGGCAGGGCCATCATGAAGGAGGAATAGGTGTGCGAGGATGGATATCACAAAAGGTGAATGAGGTGAATGCATTTGCACACGGAGGTCAGAGTCTGTGTTTCCGCTGGATGTGTGCATGAGCGTGAATTGGGCCATCCGTGTGTGTGTCCCTGATTTAATTATGTTTCTACAATTCACATCCAAGCAACTGCACTTGAACATTGGTCCTTCTGCAGGTGCTATGCATGCTTTATAGTGAAACTTGCCATTTATCCAAAGTGACTTACAGTGTCGGTTACTGTTACAGTTACTGTAGTGTTAATGAGCAGGGGCTAGGCTAGGGTTGGTAGAGTATGGGACTCAACGTCCCTGTGGAAAAAGGTTTGACTGTCATGTAAAATACCAGATAATACAGTAGCTAGAGCCTCCATCCAAGTGCAGGCCTATGTTGTTCACATGTCAGTGTTAGCTGTGTTTTTCCAGCATGCCTTCGCCCCATATATGTATGTGCTGTGAGATCTGGTTTCCACCAGGGCCTGAATAGGCTGAGAGCAACAGAAAACTGCACTGAGGGTATGGGAGGTCATTGACTTATTAAAGAAAAAAGGCCTAATCTCCTTAAGTCCTATCAGTAGCCCTGAAGGGAAATACATGCAGGCCAGCAGTAGCACGCGCGCACGTGGAGTGTGTGCGTGTTGGACGCCCGTGTGTAAGACTCTGTGTGTGTGTGTGTGTGTGTGTGTGTGTGCGCGTGCGTGCATGCATGCATGTGTGTTTGTGTGCACACCTGTGTTTTCATTCAAAATGTAGCCTATACGTGTTACAGCATATACAGCAACAAGCACAATATATTCATGGAACATTCGTAAGCTATTGGTTGCAAATATATTACTGGAAATTGACAGCAACCTTAAATCGCCTGCCAAACCTATTCAAATGTGCTAGAATTTTAGTTTGAATTAGTTATAAAATAATTATTATAATACAGTGACATTTGTCTTGATATATTTCCTAATTTGTCATCCACTGAAAATAATTACTGTATTTGGTTTATTCCCTGTATGGGAAACTGAGCCTACAGTATACACCATGTGTGTTCCTGTTTACAGAGCAGGGATGTGTAGAAACACCAGATTATTATTTTAGTGCGCACAGAACGGGCAGCTAGCTAACCGTGAGTAGCTATTTCCTGAATGTGACAAAAAGTGCCTTATTATCTTATAAATACAGACTTTAAGCACCCTATTTAGATGTACTTTTATTCAAAACATATCAATGATTGTCCCTGTCCTTATTTGTCCTTAATCCATATGTCATATTGTACATGTCTGTCAAACTTTAATATACACTGGAAGAATGTAAGTACCTTGTTCCTTTCCTATGTATATTTATTGTTCCTAACCCAACAGCAAAAAGTCTTCTATTTTCATCTACAGTGATGACACTGTCTGCACTGATGACAAGGCCAAGCAAGCTCTTACTGTATAGTGAACAGTAACTACAGGCCAAAGAGCACCTAGAATCCAACACAATACTCTTAGTGAGGCTTCCATAGGATACTTGAGCACTGCACCATTACAAAACATGTGTCACACTTGGCCCTTATAAGGATGGATTAAAACCAGAGGCTGGGCTGAGAGCTGACTGGGCCGAGAAATGAAAAAGCAAGGATAGAGAGCACAAGGGAGGAGGCACCCTTGAATTATTGATTATAAAAGACCCTCTGCTACAGGGATCCTCCAACCTATGATAAGGAAATAATAGTGGTGCATTGCTTGCGTTCCATAACACCATGGAAATACATGTATATATTATGTTAGGTGTGCATTTCATAACAGTAAAGATTAGTTTAGAAGCAAAGTCTATTAAAGATTAACAATAAAAACTAGGCAAGCCTAGTTCACTCGGACCGAGCAGCTTGATGTCAAGTTGTCGTCGTTTTGGCGTCCATTGCCATTTTTTTGGGGGAAAACAAAGCGAACACATGACTGGCAGCTACCCTTCATAAAGGTTGCTGTGTTATGTTATGTTATGTAGCGCAACCGGCTACCCGTGATTATTACAAGCGGACGTAAAAAAGGAAGAAGACCAAACTCAAAAAGGAACGGTTGGGATCACTTAACAATCCAGAATGTCACATTTCAGGAGCGGAGGCGCATCCCCGCTAGCTGGCCCTCGCTCAAACACGAACAGTAAATCTGACTCACCTCTGGAATGTTTACGGGTGGAAGGATGATAACAGTACGAAAAAAACATCAGGGACTCAGTAAGCGACCAAAAGGCTAATGACCACAAAAATCTATTAATATTACTCTCACAGCTTGTAGTCCATCTTTTTTTATAGGCACAGGACACTAACACACTGGGTCATAGAAATGCAGGTTCAGTCTATGGATTGGAGCCTGTAAATCCAGAAACCTAAAAATGCAGCCTCCTGTATTGCAGTTACTCAACCGATCAGCTAGCTGAAATGTTAGTCTTCTTCTCTGGAGTTTCATACTATTGGTGCGTTACCGCCACCTACTGTGCAGAATGGCGCGCATATGATTGTTAACAAGGTCGGTCAGTCAGTCAGGCAGTCAGTCAAGGACTCAGTCAGCGATATCCGCTCAAATACTTTATAAAGTATACTACTACTATTACTACTACTAATAATAATAATAATAACAATAATAATAATAAAAATAGAAATATTATATTATAAACACTATTAAAGCATTAAAATATATCAGATGTTATTCCACCCAGAGGCTCTGAGAGATGACTCCAGTGTTTAAGGATTTGGATTCTGTCATTGTTAATGTTCCTGAGAAACTGCCCCGGCATATCTTTCAGTAAATCTAGTGACGCTTTTGTGGCCAATTAGTCATCTTAAGAATCTGTTCGCCTTGACATCACAAAAGAAAACACCAGAGCACCTAACTAGTTGGTATCCATTATTATGATCTTGTGTATCACATGAATCACATGGATGCCTTGATCCCTGATGGGAATTACTTGACCTGAACTTACTTTACCTGAACCACGGAGATCCACCATTGCTATGCAAAATCTGCTAGCCACAGAAACATCCCAGATAACCCAGTATCTCCTTGGCCTTCACTGTGGTGATCGTTTCTCACAGTTGTCTTCCAGTGATACATGTCTGGTTTGCAGTACTCCCACAGGAGACTTGTCCTGAAGGAGGAGAATCCTCTCCTGAGGATACCTCCTGCATGGAGAACACTGACTCAACAACTGAAACTGAATATGTTGTATTTTACAGACACATTAGACACATAAAACCTAACAACACACAGGTTGGAGACTTTATGGATCATGAAATCATGCACGTCACTGGGGCTACGACAGTGGAGCTAATTAAATCCTGCACACACACACGCACACACACGCACGCGTACTCACTCACGCACACACACATGCATCATCTAGACTTTATCTTTCAGCTCCCACACATTTACGTAGGTAGTGGGGAAAATGACGTGCACGTGCGTGCACGTGCACTGCCTCTGGTTATTGCACAACAGCTGCATGCAAGTAGACTGTAAACTATGCGTCACTGTGTGAGGGGGGATCAATTAACATCTGGAGCTGTAATGTAATGCAGTCTGTGTGCTGTCTTTTGGGGAACTACAGGAGATGAAGCACTGTGGATGCTTTCAGGCCTCGCTCGTGTCATACTGTAGTTCAATGGTCAAATCATTGGGATTTTTCAGTGGATTTATTGTCAGCATTGGTGGTCCAAGATAAACATACAGTACACCCCTACTTAGTTGTTGTGTAAGCATCAGGTAACAGCTACAAAGAGCCAAGTCAAGCTACTTTAAGCGGATGGTAATATCCTGTGTACTTGTTGTGATGCGCTTCAGTGTAACGTTGTGTTAGGTGACGTGAGTCGTGAGTAAAAATGTTTATTAGTGTAATGCGTATACGTCAACATACATCTATACGCACACGCACGTGTCAGATCTGTGTTTGATATGTGTGTGCTTGCATGTATGGGGCACCGTGGTGGTTGTTGGCTGGATTAAGACAGAGGTAGAGGTGCTTGGAACCTAATCCATTGATTGATGGAGTCAATTGGGTGGGCTCCGCTAGGCGGGAGGGTTGTGAGGCTGGTGCCTGCCCACTGTGTCTCCTGCCTGATCCCTGCATAGTGGTGGTGGCCAGGGGAGCTGATAACACAGGCACACACACACACACACACACACACGCACACACTTGCACGCACGTGCACACACACACACACACACACACACACAAACTTTTGGTTAGTATCGGGGGGAGGGAGGGGGGGGGGGTTCTGGGTTTAATATGCATTTGTCTGTGTGTGTGTGTGTGTGTGTGTGTGTGTGTGTGTGTGTGTGGAGGGGTTGTCTTTCTAGCTTGCAGAATTCTTCCTGCTGACGTTTACAAGTGGGTTCTCTCTGCCTGCTCTGTTTCTGTGTCACGGTGACTTTTACATCACGATCTGGTTCCCTTCTACCGGTCCTGTAAGTTTCCACTATATTTCATTTCCTCGTTTCTCCTATGACATTTAGACGTCATTAAGTTCTCTCTGTCTGTTCCTCTGTCATCCACAGTACTCGCTAAGCTAGAGCCATGTGCCGGGCAGCGTCTCAGCCAACAACGCCCAAAGGATGCGGTTCATAGGTTGCTAACTATCAAGCACGTCTTTTAAGATTTATACAGCAGAAACATAGGCACTTTATTTTATAAGGCATCTGAAATATGTGGCCTGACGTCTGACCTGATACAAAAATATTTGGATAATTACCTAATACAGATGAAATATTTTACAACATAAATATGTAAAGGTCTTTTTCCTGACCAGTCCTGTCACCTGCATACATGTTTGAGAATACGTTTGATATAAGCGTACGTGCGATTGCATTTTCAAACATCCTTCGAGCCTCTTTTTTTAAGAATGTATAAACTGTACACGTGCCTGAGCAGAAACACTTGTTTGTGGACTGGAGACCCATCTAAATTCTGCTCTGCCAACAGAAACACACTAGAGAACACATGTGTACTGTAGTACACCATCACTGTGAAGCTATATCATGCCAGTCAGCATGTGCTGTATATCTGTTATTTGTCAGTTCTGATGCGTCTGGTTCAACATCACAGAGACCAACGTTGATCACAAGCATTCTCCTGCTCTTTCTTCCTCTTTTCCCTCTCTCCCTCTCTCTTTCTCTCTGCTGTGGTCCCTTCTCAGCCACTTTCTCTCCATCACAAGTCCTCCATTCCTTCTCCCATCCATCCGTTTGTCTATGTCTGAGTCCAGAGAGATGCTCTAACCGCCGCTGTCTGTGTGGCCTCCTTTGTTGTGATCTACGGACTGCTGTTCCCCTTCCAGTGAAACCATGGTGTGTCATAGCCACAGAAATAGACCTGTGTTTACATCACCCCAAACCCAGCCTAGCGCTTGTTTTCAAAGATGTTCTGTGGTGATCTCTGTGGAAAAAATTTTATTTTTCTTTGGCCTGGAAAAGAAATCACCAGGTATACATAAAATCAACTATGGCTGAATTCCTAGGGGATCTCATCGTTTCAGTCTCAATTTTAAAAGGCTTTTAGACCTATTTGCATGTTCTAATCATCCTATATTGCGTTTTTCAGGTTTCTAACCAACTATAATATTTGTTTGTTGAAATGAGAGATGGACAGAGTCCAGGAGTTACAGTAACACAAGAGCTCTTCCAAGTTACTGTAGAGAGAGATTATAGAATCATTTTTTCCATTGTGCAGTGCACCGCCTACTGGATATTTTGTGTATTGCATTGCAGAAAAACCTGAACAAGCCATGGTGGAAAATAAAATGTACTTTGCACTGATGGGCATTTCTCCTTAGATAACAAAATGCGGTTGTTAAAAAAGTCACGAGTTATTGCACATTTTTCTCATATAGGCTAAGTTACAGTAAACCATTTTCAGTGCCTGTGCCCTTCATAGGTGAGAAATAATGTAGGCTATGGAAAAATAAATATCTAATAAGAGTAACTTCCAATTATTTTATAAATGTCATATTATTCCAGTTATATACATATTATTTTACAACTGTTACCAATTTAATTTCTGTTAAACTGAAAGTAAGTGCTATCAGTGCTGCCCTAACCTAAGGTCTAATGTGGATGAGTAAACACTGACATGCTGTCTACGTCTTGATGCGTGGTCGATAAGAAGGTTGGGGCGGAATCTGAGTGGTCATCTCCTCCCCACTCCTAAAGCGGACCATAAATCAGGAGATAGCGTCTGGGTGCTGTCGACCCTGCCTGCTGCCCGCTCGGGTTAAACCAACAGGGGCCTGAGAGGGGAGGTGGACAGTCAGAGGGAGACCAGGGTGAATAGCGCTTTGTCTTGTGCACTGACAGACAACGTTGTCTGCGATACGGAGACACACAGGACACTCTCACTGCAGACATGCACCGCTATTAGTCACTGCTGTGTGCCTGTGTGTGTACACATGTGCTTTGGTGTTCTTTTAATACTTTATAGTGCGGGAACATGCGGCCATAATAGCCATGCTGTATGTGAAGACTTAATAACAAATTACAATTACAATAGCATTTTGATTTAGAGAAATGTAGAGGCATGGGTTTTTTGTGTGTCTTTGTGTGTCTTTGTACATGTGTGGTATTTTCATATGTTATGCTTTGTTCAGAATTAAATGTTTTGGACATTTTTTGACTCAGTTTTTTGATCAATGTATTGTTAACTATTAGGTTTTATTATTAGTTGATTGTTTTCACATTCCATTTATTCAGTGACAGTGATGATATTGACTGTATTAGCTTATATTCGCTTTGTGTTGAAAAGTAGATTTTTTTTAAATCCCATTTTCCTTTTATTTTAATTCTCAGTTTTCCTATTATCTCATTGTTTAGGACTTCTAAAGGCCTAACATAATCTAAAAAATAGAAGTTTGAAGCATTTGTTCAGCACATAATTGTTATATTTAATTAAAGAAATCATGTTGAATAGGGTGTAGGAATATTAATATACAGTAAGCCTATACTGCACAGTATACATGGTGTTGATACAGTGGTATCAACACCATGTTGAACGTGTACGAACGTGTTCATCTGTACTAGTACTGTATCACTGGCTCTTTCTGCTCCAGTAACACTTCAAGAGTGTGTTCGTGCCTTCATCCAATGTGAAGGGGTTTAGGGTTTGGGACAGTAGTAGGTTGAGGATAAACAAAACAAATTGATATCTGTAGTCGAGGCGTAAATGAGTCATTTATACAACCCTGTGTTGTGCTCTTGAGTGACTTTGTTAATGTGCATTAGCTTAATTAATTCACAAATGCCAACACACAGAGAACGTCATCTATCTGGGCCCTGAAGATGTCAAAACACAGTGGAAATTACCTACCTTTTAAAAGCAACGCAACCGTATGGCAAATAAAAGAAATATTATGTCATTAAACATGAAACTGTTCTTTCCACGTAAAAAAAAAAAAAGATTTATAACTGCAATTTACACTATAAATGGCTTGGTCATGATGATGTGTTTTAAATTGTGAAATACCACAATTACATACATTGAAATGTGGTGTGACCTATTGCATTCACACGCTTACAGCTATCAGTTTACAGCATCTTAAGTAACCTTGGGATTTCCTCCAGTCCTGTGAGTAAGATGATGACCGACAGGTTATTAAGCAGTCAATACTTTAACTTAATTCTATATTATACTGTAGTTATATAGGCATGCTGTTGCGTGAATCAGTAGTATTGTAGTATTCATCTTCACACACACACACACACGCGCACACACACACATACGCACACACACACACACACACACGCACCTAAATACTGTTTTCTTTCATTATTTTAATTTTAATTTTTTCAGTTAGAAGTCAAATAAATTGTTATATAACATGGTTTTCAACCAAAATACGACACATCACAAATAACTCATATACATTAAGGATGTTAAAACAAACAAATTGTTGATTTAAAAAAATACCTTGGAAAAGTGTTGAATGTTATATGGAGGGGACAGTCCAAGTAAAGTCCTTCACCCTGCTTATTACACAATTAAATGTGTATTCTCAAACTGACCTGTGACCATGTCAAAATACATGCATGCAAGGGGTCACACGTATTTCACCACTTACAGCATTAACATATAATAAACATAATGATTTAAAAATAATTACAAATAATGGAATTAGTATCATGGACCTGAAAGTGAATCATCAATGTAATTACTGTAACAGAGTAGTCTATATTGTTTTGATTACATGTTTTAAGCAAATTATACTGTGTGTGTGTGTGTGTGGGTGTGTGTGTGTGTGTGTGTGTGTGTGTGTGTGTGTGTGTGTGCGTAAGCTGTAAGAGAAAATTTAAGAGAAAACAAATGTATGTTTCAAGTTCAAGAATAAAATCAAATCAGGAACGTCTGTGCATAAAAGAAAAGGTCACTTCCTTCTTCGAGAGAAACCAAAAGGCGACCGAGAGGACAAGGAAGAAAATGAGAGGGAGAGAGAGAGAGAGAGAGAGGGGGGGACAGAGAGAGGGAGAGAGAGAGAGAGAGAGAGAGGGACAGAGAGAGAGAGAGAGAGGGAGAGAGAGAGAGGGACAGAGAGAGAGAGAGAGAGAGGGACAGAGAGAGGGACAGAGAGAGAGGGAGAGAGAGGGACAGAGAGAGAGAGAGAGGGAGAGAGAGAGAGGGAGAGAGGGAGAGAGAGAGAGAGAGGGACAGAGAGAGGCATAACTACATAACGCCATGGTGGGAAAAGCGGTCAGGCGAAGGCACGTTGGTGGAGAGGGTTAGGGTTTGGGTAACAGGCCCGGGGCTGCAGTCAGTCTGACTAATGATGGATGTGTAGGGGGAGGTGGGTAGGTGGGCAGGCGGGGGCTCTTCCTGCTCCTGAAGTGGACCTGAACAATCTCTCCTTCTCAGCCCAAATGAAGACTGAGCTTAGACTTCACACTCACACAATTAATTACACAACACACACAAATAGGAATAGCTGCTGCTGAACATACAATTACAGACATACACAAAATGATGTAACAGTTAAAATGACAGGCTGTCAATTAGTACATCTTGAAAATAAACACTGTCCAAGTAAAAGTATGTGAAGTTAGCTGACTAGGTCATACATACACCAGTCATTGTAAGCAACCAATATTCTGTTAGAATAATGACATCTGCACGTTGCAGGCGCTGTCTGTCCATTCACTATCTTCATTATCAAGATAGTGTACCTGCTGTTACTGTTACAGTGTAACTATTTGTTCATTAGACACAACAGTACAATGTAATATGTTACTGAGTACTGTTAGTGGCTGGAGCACATGTATGCTGTTGTCTGGTGTCCATGGTACCGTTGTTTGGATTCAGCTGTAACAAGTCAATGACACAGAGGAGACGCTGACCTGCATGAGCTTTTGGCTGGGTCTTTGTGTGTCTTCAAGCGGCGTCCTGAACGCGCGCAGCAGTCGAGGGTCTCTGCCGCGTGTCAGCGAGCAGCGCGTGTTTGTGTACGCACGTGTGGTCCTGGAGGGATGATGCATGGGGTGGCTGGAGGGGGGGGGGGGGAACAGTGAGCTGTGCTGTCTAGGAGGTCTGAGAGTAGACTTAAGCCAGAGCTGTCAGGATCCCAGACAGAGATAGAGACACATCCCATATCCCTCCGTGCGCTGCCACAGCATCGTCCATCTGCCCACTCGCCGCCATGCTCATGTGCGCATGCACGTCGTTTGTGCTCACACATATATAGATGTTATATTACTATCAACTTACCGGCCTGTGTGAGTTCAGAATATTGACACACTATGATTGTGTGTGTGAAAACTGCGACTACAATATATGAATATGTTGATGCATATGTAAATATATTATTAACTGTAAAATTACAAATAATGTGAATTACAGAAACATTCATATCCCTTATTATTTAAAATGTTGACCTTTGTGGACATATTCCAAACACCAGTGGACTATAATAATGGAACATGAGTATGTTATCAATGCACCATGCAGATAGATGGGACCCTGGACCCATAAGCAAACCCTTGTAGCTCACCAGGACATTTCATAGTAAACACGAAGGCGCACATGGAGGAATGCTTGCGTTTGTCATCTCTGCTGGGACAGGTTCAGATTAGAGCTCAAATCTGTGGCGACTCCCGAAGCTTGACAGTCTTAATGTCTGGCAGCGCAGGAAGAGACAGGTAGGCCTTAATCATGGGGAGAATACCTCATGTTGAGGAAGCTGGCTCACATCACGTCTCCATAATCACACTTGTTTGACGTTAGGACGGTTTACTCCTACGAGCACTGTTGATATTTCAGTTTTGCTGGATTATATTTTTTTACAATTTCCAATGTCCTGAGTACTTCTTAGAATAGGGAGGGTGTGGTATGGGGGAGGTAAGATGTGGATGTGTGTACAGGTGTGTGTGAGTGTGTGTGTGTGAGAACATTAGGGTGCATGCATGTTTATCTCTCTCTCTCGCTCTCTCTCTCTCTCTGTGTGTGTATGTGTGTATGTGCGTGCATGTATGTGTGTGCATGAGTGTTTGTGTGTGTGTATGAGAGAAAGAGAGAGAGAGAGAGAGAGGTAATTTATATTTGTGTGTGCGCGTGCGAGTGCGAGTGTGTGAAGGTGGAAGTCACCCCTCTCCTGACCCTCTCTGCACCCAGGGGTCACACATTGTTCAGGAGGATGCAGACAGCCAGGCTGAGGGATGGCCATTCAGGCTGCTTTCCTGGGTTCAGCTATAGACTCGGGAAATCGTAATTCACCCCCGGGAGAGGCTGAATGGGTCCAAGTCCTCCAAGGCTGGGTCCAGGATGCTATATGGAGAGGCTGGTCGCTCTGCTGCCTGGACCGAGCTGCAGAGGTGGAATAAATCTCTGGGTCACACACACACAGACTGTCGTTGGATGATGATGTTTGTATGTACAGTACATGTGTGTGTGTGTGTGTGTGTGTGTGGGGGGGGGGGTGCATGTGTGTGTGTGTGTGTAGACTAGCACAGTATATGTACTAGACTAAAGTCAACACAAATATCAAGTTAAGTCGCAAGTCGAAATGTACTTTAGAAATTGAGAACAAATCAAGTCAATTGAGAACAAATCATCTAATTTACTTAGATTCATTTACATTGAATCCAAAGTGTCAAGTCACTAAAACACGTCACAAAGTCAATTAAATAAAATGATGGCATGAGTCAGACTCGAGTCATTTGACTTGAATCCTGACTCCCAACCTCTGATGAGTGAAACTTTAATGATTTCCCAAATGTTTATCTATCTAGCTTAGTAAATCAGCAAGTTTGTTCTCAGGTCATATTTCTAAGTCAATATCTTGGAATGATAATGTCAAGCAGTGGATAGGGTATATTTCTTATGTTAATTTTGTTATGTTGTTCCTGAAGAAAATTAAAAATAAATTATATATATATAAATTATGTGTGTGTGTGTGCGTGTGTGCGTGTGTGTGCGCGTGTGCGCGTGTGCGCGCGTGCGCGCGTGTGCGTGTGTGTGTGAGATCTGAAGGCAAAAACCTTGTTGTGGAACATGTGGTTACTTGTTTGACCGCAGCCATGAAACATGCTCTCACATCCCCAAACTCTCACAAACACAAACAAATAACTTTTACTGTTATTCTCACTGCAACACAGCACAGACAAGACGTAGCTTTTCTTTAATATGGAAACAAAAGTACAGCCACCATCTTCATTGGGAGACATGTTGTGATTCAGCATCTCCCTCACCGCTACATAATGATATCATAGGTCACTTAGGCTATAGCTAATGGGACCAATGACCAAGACTGATGATATTTTAGTTCTATCCACACCAATGTTTCGCCCACCCTCATCCCACCCCGTTTGCTCTCTCTCCGCCAAGTATTCAATTAGGACGAGTGAATGATTGGGTGTAGATGAGGCAGGCATCATCCTCAGGCTGGATGTGGAAAGTCTTGTAAGTGGATTGGTGTGTGTATATGTGTGTGTGTGTGTGGGTGTGTGTTTGTGTGTGTGTGTGTGCGCGCATTAGTGTATGTGTGTACACGCACAGGTGTTTCGAGAGAGAGAGAGATTGAGAGAGAGGGAAGGAGAGAGAAAAAGAGAGAGAGAGAGGGAAGGAGAGAGGAATGAGAGAGCTTCCAAACTCTAGGCAGATAAACAGTCTCCCTTGAGACATGCAGAACTCTGTGGAACATTCTAGGTTTTATCCACCATCTGGAGGTCAGGCTACATTTAATTAAACTGAAATTCACTGAAGAAGCCAGACAGGCATAATATAGAGGGAGTGTCACGTCAAGCTAATGAAACCACACACAATATTTATTATTATACTGTTAGGTCCATGATTTGTTCCTGGTTAAAATGTCTTCTAGTCGTGAGAGTATATCTCATAATAAGATTTAGGTATCACTCTGCTGACCACCGTAACAATGGAGTTGGACAGTGGGACACAGGTAACAGCAATGGTCTTTCCAGGATAACTGTAACTATCTTCAGAAAAAACAACAGATCTGGGATGATTACCTCAGTTCTGGTAACACACACACACACACACACACACACACACATCATACATTTTTTTCTAAAACCTTTTGCTTTACAAGCCCCATTGAGACTCTGAACTTCCACTTGACATCAAGAAGCTCTTACCATTTAACTTCTGTGGTTTGCATTTCCTGTGTGTGTCTGTGTGTTTGTGTGTGTGATTAGCGTAATTGTTGCAATAACAACATGGTTGACTAACAGAGAGACAGGAGAATGCAAGTATAGTCAGTGAATATCAAGACAATGTTGGCAACCTATATTTACATGTTACCTTTACAAATTACATTTGAAATATTCTATTAAATTAGAAAATATGCACAAAATATTGCTCAGTCAGCTAATATTATAATACCAAGAATATTTGGAATAGCATTCACAATATATTATATAATATTCACATGTATAATAAATAAATTTGCTGTGAATGAACAACATTTACGGTAAGTTGCAATGTAGCCAAAAAAATATAAAAAATAAACACGTCAGACTCATAATGAAAACAGATACCATCTGTTTTTCCTGAGGGAATCATTTTGGAAAATGAGGGAATGTAAGATTGTAGCTTGCGTCAAGATGAGCAAAGATACTGCTAAGAGGAATTTTAGCCCTGTTTCAAAATGCAACAATGTTTCATATATATAATTATAAATACAGATCTATAACTTTTTTTTTTACCCTTAGTTAGCTGGCTTGTTAATAAACAACTGTTACTTTACTTTTCTGTGTGAATAAAGCCAAAAAGTGTTGCGGCAATGCATATTTTACTTCACATTATAATTCACATGTAAATGTTTTTAAATGTTTATACAATTTACATACATACTTATATACATACATACATACATACATACATACATACATACATACATACATAAAACAAGGTTTATTGTGAACTAAAAACAGTATTATTTTGTTTAAAATATTGCCACAAATGGGAATGTTCCCACCTGTAAAGACAATAAACTTTCTGTTATGCAGCGGTGAGAATGTGTTTGTGTGTATAGACTGAACCCCGTTCATGGTGTAGATTGTAGTAGTATACTGTATGCCTACATCAATAGCATCTTCACCGGAATGGCGTATTGAATGTGAATTATTCCTTGCCACTAGGGGGCAACAAAGCAATACATTTTCATACAGTAACACCCTTATCTGGTCTGGGTCATTGACTCACTTGCCTTCAATTGATCGTTTGCACCGACGTTTTATGAACGTCAGGCACTGGAGCCTATTATTAGTTGCTGACACCATGAAACAAAATGAAATTAAAAGCAAAAAGTTTTTCCTCATTTGCAGATTTTTAACCATTTCCGTTCTATATAACAACAGCCTCGTGACAGACCTTTTCCATTGCAGGTACACACAGTAGGCTATGTAAAACGTTGTAATATAAATGTATTATGTTTGTAGGATTTCCCCTATAGGCTATTTATGCTCTGATGATGTGTTCAGCACAAATGTTTATGTGGCCATAGACGGGTTTGCTTGAGTGATTTGAGATGCCACTGTATGTCTCTTAAGGAAATGCAGTAAAATCTAATAATTTGCAAACAACAGATAGTGTCACCTGGTTTCTGCTGGTAAATATTCAAATATGCCACAATCCCTTTTATTATTGCTATTTAGAATAAGTCTCATTGTGCCTATTTCATATTTTACTATGGTCCTGGAGTGCAGACAAATGTACATTGGGTCAAACAGCTTTACAAGAGTGAAAACAAATGTATAAATGTGAAACACTTTTACAAACAATTTTACCCGTCCCGACACACATTTCCATGGTGAAAACATTTACAAACTCCAGATACACATTTACAAGTTGCAGGTTTGACAGAAATGGTGGGGACTACACTTGTTGCTGACATTTTTGTGAAGTGTGTGATGAAGTAGTCTCAGTCTAATCCATCCATCTGCTGAACGTCTGATACAGTAGGGTACCAAAGACGTCACTTCCGATGTACCTGCCACCATATTTGTGACCAACTCCGACTGATGTAGACAGTGAATACGTGCATGTAATTGAGACAGAAAGAAAATATTGGTGGCGACTTGTGATTCATATTACCCCATCCAACTGTATTTTATACCTATTTTAGTTTGAGAAGTAGTTACAGGTAAGAGACTATGATGTATATTATGGCCAAATGCCTTTTCATATCTTTAAAACAATAAAACACAAGTTTAATTCTCTTATCCTTTTGTAACATGCTCCATGGAGTTTTCTTTAATGAGAAGATTATATCCATCCATCCATCCATCTTCTCCCGCTTATCCGAAGTCGGGTCGCGGGGGCAGCAGCTTCAGTAAGGGACCC
>JAODUH010044717.1:0-19999 GCA_027564835.1 Typhlichthys subterraneus
AAGATTACTTCTGTTATACTGCTTAATTATAGTTGGGTGTTTTTAATGGTGTTTTTAAAAAAAAAATATATAAAATAAAAATATTGATATAGTATTATATAGTATATATATATATATATATATATATAGTAAATATAGTATTCGAATACTCGTTCGGAAATACCAGCAAGTATTCGAAACCTGTAAAATGGTATTCGGGACATCCCTAAATTTGTCTGATGACCGTATATGTACACTACCTGGTCTCTAGATTGGAGGCAGCTATGATCTGTTGTTGAGTCAATTGTTATGGGGCAATGAAAATAAGTAATCTGAGTATCTACATTTATGAATGACCAGGTTATGCCAACAAAGGATGTTTTCTTCCCTGATGGACAGGCAAACTCCAGGATGACAATTCCAGGATTCATCTGGCTCAAATTGCTAAATCCTTGTGAAATAATAATGCACAAGGAATGATTTTCCCCTTGTCCCATCCACTGAGTGTTTAGGATGCGCTTGTATGGCTTTACGGAGCAGTTCAACTCCTGTGTGTCAATACAAGATCTTGAACAAAATCAATGCAACCTCCAATATAATAAAAGCTAAATTGCACAAAATAAGTGTGCAATTCGTTTTGGCCAGGCAGTGCATATGATTAGATGTTATTTGCGAGTGTGCTATGTCTTTATTGTACCTCTGAGACTTGCGTCACTTGGTATTCCTGCAACTGCTGCTGAAAGCCAGAGTTGGGGCCGACAAATGAGCGAACAGCCTTGACCGCAGACAGGCAATCCTCCCAGCTGTAGTGTGTGACTGTCATCAGGTAAGCAACCACCATGGTGGTGCTACGGGACACACCAGCCAGACTACAGACAGACACAGGAAGTACACTGCTTAGAATCACTGCTTGTTCAGGTTGAGCATTAGAGGCAATATGGAGAGCACTGGCATTTACATTTACCTCAGCACATTTGCTGACGGCAACAGCTACAACAAAACAGACATGAGGTCAAGTTTTGTTTTTAGGATGTCAGGGAAATATCAATCACGCAGTATGCACCCAAAAGTGTCAAACAGTCAAAGTAACACAAAACACATGTGTGTGGTTCTAGAAGCTTCAAAGTAGGCAATAGATATTAATTTGCCCATCCACAGTGATAGTGAGAGATGGGTGTTGCTTCAGTGCTGAAAACATACCAATGAACAAGACAAGAGCCACCATTTAGACGACTTTCATGGATAAAGTTGATACACTCTTTAAAATGTTGTGACCTGGAAAACAGAATAGAAACAGCACAATTAATGAAAACAGAATTCAGCGTTCAAATGCTGACTGGCTCTACATACTTTTCTGTATAACTTTAACGGAATAAATGCTATTCTAAAAAAGAAGAACAACGTTCGATAAATAGTTTGCGGTCGTCACTTTTTACTCCTATTTAGAAACTGTTTTGATCAGGTGGTTAAATAGTAAAGAGCTGCAGTCTATAAATAGATTACAGGTTAAGACATTATGGGATATGAGAAAGTACGGTATTGAACTGAAACCCAAGTGTTTAGGCCCCGACTAAACATCGCCCAGAGCTATAAACATCTACACTCTTTGTGATAATTTGCAAATGCAGTGGTATTTACAGTTGTAACTCCCAGAGTAAAAGGTAATACTGTTTAGAGATCCGGAGCAGGAAAGCTTTAACATCTTGTGTTAGTTAAATTCACTTATAATAACTGGTAGGCCTGCTAGACCATTAGTGACAGATGATGCAACCATCCCAATGAATAACCATCCCATTTCTGCAAATAAGCCTGACTATAATTCACTGTAGGTACAGTACTTATTTTGGAATATTTTAAAATATATTTACCACCATATTCTAATTATACCAAGTCAATTAAGAAAATAAATGTACATAAGACAATTGCACTACTAATACTACTAGTTTTACAATAATTCAATATAACCAGACATCTCATTAAGGTGGTCGTAGAATCAGCCTTTCACACAATCTACTGCATATGGAAATCCAACTCTGCCAGGAAACACTGGTGGTGCGGTGCATTGCACAATAAAGAATGGTGTATTTGATAGCATGGGTACCCTGGGGAGCCAAGGCGGGTTACTCAATAGCTTCAACAGACTGGGACTAAAATAGACAATTTCTTTCTTCCTGAGATCTACACTGCTCTGAAAAGATGTCTCCTCAGCGCTTACTTATGTCTCCCTACCCCAGAGGTTTCCTGCCATCTTGTTTAATCTGCAGAAATGCAATATATGGCCATTACTTATTTAACTGGAAGAATGTAGAGATAACAATATTGAAAAAAAGTCTAGTTCGCAAAGATACATTGCTAAACTGTTTAAATTATAATACATTAAACCCCCAAATTCTTAGTTTACATACAGAACCACAGGTGCTATGAAGAATATTATCAAACAATTGTCAATGCAGATACAATTTGGCCAAGCTTAAAGGAAGTGGTCTGATAAAGTAAACATAGGAACACAGCCCTATATACCAAGTTCTAGAAACTGGCATGGGGACAGTTGCCCTCACCATTCCAGTCAGTCAGACGAGGGATTGTGACAGAAGCCATTATTAAAGCCCTGGGTGGTCGCAGTCAACAGCCAGATGCCACAGTAAGGTTTCCTTCCTCTGCTGCCTGGGGGAGCAGTGCTTGATTGCGACAGGAGGAGGTCAGACAACTTCAACCCAACCCAATCATCAACGTCCAACGAATATCCAAACCTCAATCCTCATTAACCTCAAAGTGACCCTGCTCTATTCTCCCCTCTTTAGCTTTTGCACCAAACTGTCAAGAACTGGAGCACGTCAGTCGACAAAAGGCTCCATCCTTTGAGAAACGAGGGAACCAAACAGGAGATTTGCTCTAAAGTACAAACCTTTTTCATAGTCTACTGGGCTACAAACATGCTTCACTAATAAACTGTTCCACAATCAAATTATCTATGCATCTACATGCAATACATACTTGAATGTATACCAATATTTTCTATATAATGATGGCCATCTAATTATTGCATGAGAGGTGCCTTGAATGACAACGCACAAAGAGAAAGGAAAAATGAGAGGGACTGGAAAAGGAAGTGTGATGAGGAAGGTGGGGTGAGTGAATTATTGGAGGGAAAAGTTTTTTTTTATTGAAAATGTTGCTATTATGTCATGTTAATAACTATGGGGAAAGTTTTTTTCTTATACAAACAAACAAACATTCTCTTAAAATGAGTAATTCATGTGAACTTTAACTGTTTGAGGGGTGATTTTCTAAATATTTATCTGAACTTTTGATACAGTATACATTTCAGTTGTGTTTTAAGTGGTGCGTGGTAGTGTGGTCTAAGGTGATACCACTAATCCTACTGTGTGAAGATAGCAAAGACAGCACTGAATAACATGGTTAGCATGCAGCTAGATACTGTACCTTCAGCCTATTACCAGGAACAGCAGCTACTTCATTGGAAGTCACTTTGAATTAATACCATCTTCCAAAATTACTAAACTATGATTGTAACATGTCACACATCATATAGGGAGCAATAGAGGCATTGCATTGAAGCACCACATTAGGAGCACTGCTTCCAAATCTATCAATGACAATACCGTAATAATAATGTAAAGTAAAAATAAAATTATAAAGTAATAATGTGTTAGATTTCATGCATGTAATGGGAAGACTAATAACATCGCTCATAACAACAATGTCTACCTTCTAAACTGTCTAATACACATGGTGCATAGAAGACGGATATGCGCGCACACACTAATATATATACACATACATATACACACACACACCAAAAAGTTGAATAGTATGCATATATCAAATAATAATAAATATCAAAAACAAGGTTTGTACAGTGAAGTTATTGGACTAGTCAATATGTATATTCATATGTGAGGCTTGATTACTGTCTAGTGTGTGTTTACCTACAGGTTCTGACTTGAAGCATCAGCTGCATGGATACATAGGTAGGTAATATCCTGTATGAAACACAACAATAAAAACAAACGTTAAACATGATAAGTTTATATGTCTGTGTGTATCACATAAATGTCTATCGCTTTATTATTAGTGCTGCCAGTAAGAAGCTTTTTGTTTGTTTGGACTATGCCGACCTAATGAACCCTATCAACTCTTAAAAAGGTCTACATACTGTACATGTGCATATGATCACATGCTTAACTTCTCTTTTTACTGCATACAGTAAACACAGGGCCTGCTACTGTGTATTTTGTAGACAGTAGCTGTAGGATAGTTATTATTTTGCCTAGGCCTTATATCCACAGCCCATAGGTTACTGAAAATTCAATTTTCTGGACAGCGATGACTCATAATAAGATATTGAGAAGTCATATCCTGAATATTTTTTGTGAACCATTAGTTACACAATACCAGATTATTTTTAACTTGTATAATAAAATGGGATTAAGTAGGAACAGTTTGTATTAAATCTCGATTAAGTATAACATTTTACGTTTATGTTACGCTAAATTCAAATCCCCTTATTTTAAGTTTTATGCTATCAGAAGACACATTATCTGAACAACCCTGCCGCTTTATTGTTATTTCTAGTTGGTTTCAATTTGGCCTTTTTTGAAAGTCAAATGCTGTTATTCCAGTTGTGTGACCAGATAAAGGCTATATCTTGTCACCCTATTGGAACGTCAACATGTGACTTTCATAAAATTTCATAGCCATAGTTGGCTCTTTCCTTAAAACTTACCAAAACAAAGGCTACCAAGACACATTTTAAATTAATTAAATCTGGCAATACACCCAAAATTGTACTGGAGGTTTCAATGTTTCATTACCAACCATGTGTCAATACTACCCCCAAATGGCTGTAATAACACATTACAAACAGAAAATAATGAATACAGAAGGTAACTTTTTGTAATCCAGAAATACCTTGAGATTACAACAACAACATAATACATGAAACATATAGCAGAGACTTTAATAAATGAAAGTCAATGTGCAAAAAGTACATAATGGCTGCTGAACTCACCTCAAACACAGGTTTGGCATTGTTGTACACAGACAGGATGTGAGTGATACCATTCTTAGACAGGCTCTCTCTATTCTCTGCATCTGGGAAGAAAAACAGGTTATGATAGAGCCTAATGGAATCCTAATACTTAATAACCCACCTCCAAACTTTACCCAACCAGTCAGTAAGTTTGTATTTTAAATGGATCAAGTAGTCTTTCCCCAGAGTTCTGGCTGTGCCATTCAGTACATCTGGCCACTAGAGATATTTTCATTTACTGTGCTTAGGCCATCATCAGAGTTGCTAAAGTTAGACAGGCATATAGACATGCACATATGTCACATTCATTTGGTAAAGGTAATGCCTAGCTGGTTTGCTTACTTAACTACTAGTGCTAGGTCATTCCAGCATTGGTATTCCAAGGCCACTCAGTTTGCCCTTAAGCGAGGTATTGCCATTATATTACTTGGCTAAACTACGTTTTAGCACAAGGTATATTAACGTAATTTAGTACTGCATCCACATTTAATCATATTTAATACCTTTTTACACTAAAATATGGACATGTGCTCTGTTAATTATATACAGTATTTGTGTCTGTATATATAGTCCACATATTCTCACACACAGTATAATCCACTCCACAGAACAAACCATTTAGTCCATGTATACAGGGTCTTACTCTGATGTCCCAAACACAATGATGTCCCTTGCTACAGAAAAATACTGTACAAAAACTATTTTGTATTCTGTAAAACATCAGCACCATTGATGGATTTCTCACCTCTCATATTCCCAAGATAGAGTCCATCAACAACCTGTTAAGCATTAAATACAGCCATATTGTAAAAAGGGTCACATCACAGCCCCCAGCACAACTTCAACTGTGCTGGGTTGAATGGATTTAATGAGTAAGGATTCCAAAACATAGTTGACACTATAGGATAGCAGACCAGGCCCAAATAATCAGGCATGACTTAATGTTTGGTAGTCTGCCACTACATGGTTCTTCTAACATAGTATATGCATTTCATGATGTGCATTTAATGCAGATGAAATGCAGTCAAGACAATATTCTGTAAGGGGTCAGGTTTATACTGAAACCCCAATAGTCTGTAGGCAATTAGGTTTAAGATTGAGGGATATGGCTACTAAAACAGACGATATTACACTTTGAAATGACTAAAATCATGCTGTAAAATATATACGTTGTTCACTCTAAAAACAAAACCCACAAACATATCCACTTTTCATTGGTCAAGAGCTCTCTTGCGTTGTTGGAACATAGGGCTACTTTAGAAACAATGGACCACTAATACTCATGTCAATCAATAAGATAAACGACAATGTATACAATCTAAAAAAAATGCACTTTCCAGAATATACACAGGAACGAGTGCCTACCTTGTTCATTCCATTCCCCATGGTGAGGCAAAATAACTACAATATTGTTTGTTGTTGTAGTCAATATACCATTGCACGTACAAATACACGATATGGACAAATTTCATTCGTTTACCATTGTTAATCTATGCTGGTCTCACTAAATGTCTATAATGTTATTACTTTTAATGCTATTGGACTTTTTAACCTTGTTCTACCGTAGTCTGTTCACTTCCGGACGTATGCTTGAAGCTGTGCGGGATCATCCGGAAGATGACATTGCAATGTTAGCTGACCGTTTTATACACACACGAGTGACTTATAAAACGACCTTTAATACAAATAAAATAAAAAATAGCCTGCACATTCTGGAATATGTTGAAGCTTTTTCACAAATCCAACTATTATATGAAACAAGTGGACATTATACATACTGTATATTTTAAATATACAGGTATTTGTTTGATTTTTCTTTCAATAAAGTAGCTCAAACATTTAGTTTGAGCTATACATGTAAAATATTGTAAGATCATGCATAATTTCCCCCACAATCTGCCGCACCTTTTGACTACATTTAATTTACAAATATGGTAGAATGTACTTGACAAAGTCACATTGGCGAAAGATAGGCAACTTTATTTGTATAACACACACAACGACCTTAAGAGGAAGAGGTCTTCCAAAAGCTGAGACTGAGGTAATGTTCACAATTAAATACAAACACACTGGTATGATAGCATCCCTGTGTTGGTATGTTTGTTTATTTCAGGTGTTCCGTTGTGTTCTTTTGGATGATTACTTCTTCCACTGCTTGTTCTCGTAGTCCCATTTGGCAGAGAAGCCTTCAACTGGGTTAACCCTCATATCAAGCATTCTCTGAAGCTGCTTCTCCTGGTATTCAGCCTCAAAGGTGTGTGGCACAGGTCCATACACTGCAAACAGCCAGCTCATGCGTTAGGAACTGATTTCGACTGCGACTCAACAATATTCTGCAAGTAGTGCAATAACAATGCGTATTGTCATGTTTGAGTCCTTTGATTGATTACTTCTGCAAAACAGATCCAAAACCCATACATTGTCATTGAGCTCTATCTGTCTGTCTGTCTGTCCCCACACACACACACACACACACACACACACACGCACACACACACACACTTCTTCAGGAGACGTACCAAACTTTCGCTGCCATAGAACAACCAGGCCAGTGATACCAAAGAAGAAAAGCATTCCTGCAGCCACCGATTTCCACTGTGCGGATCCCTGGTTCATCTCAGCAAAGCTCTCATTGAAGCTGATGTGATACACTGTAAATATTAATACACAAGACATCATTTATAGAGCACAGCAAAAAAAACAAAGTGCTTTGACACAACAAAGCAGAATACTTTCCTTACTTGAGGTGTAAAGCTAATATCAGTACCAGTCAGACATAACTTCTAGATTTATGGCCACATATTTCACAATAGCAGACAGGGCACTCAGGCTTGGCATCATTGAGGCCATTTAAAACAGCAACTTCGCTATTTGGCTCACCAGGTCTCAGCGGAAAGCATCTGTGCATCATGCTTTCATCCAGTACATTATTATCATACCAACACAATTTGAGACCGGCAGCAACACGAATGGGTACATTACGTATTAGCATGTTTTCAGAATGTCTTACGTCCAATCTTTTCCTCATTGGAGAGTGTAGCCCAGGGGCCCTTCTCCTTTTCCTTTAGGGTCTTCTGCTCGGGACTAAGGCTCTGCACGTAGCAGACATCAGGAAGGGGGTTGTCCCGCCTGTCAAAGTACGCAGGTAGAGTATACTCCTCTATCTTAGCAACACCTGTAGGAGACACAAGGAGTCATCAACCTCTGCTTAGCAAGGATGCTGAAAGATGAGTGTGACATCAACTATTTTGTCCTAAAGTCATCAGATCTAACTAGTGTCTGGACACATTCCATTGCGGTTGCAGTTATTGCAGTCTACTGGGCGTTCTGATCTCTGGTTAATTTAGAAAACAATTTGACAATTTAAACCAATTGGTGTAACAGCGTTTCTAGAACTGTGTATAGCTTTATCTGTAGCTCTACCACCATGTTGAAATACACAACTGAATTTTTCATTGCATATACCCATCCCCACTGGTCACAGCTAGGGTCTATAATCCCAGCGAAATTTGATCTGACAGTGCCCGACTATCGCAATAAACAAATAACCAGTAACACAACTACCAACTTTCCCAAAAGCTCAAAAGTATAAATCTTAAAGAAATAAGGAAAATGTTACCCCCAAAATATATCACTTTTTTTTTTTTTTTTAAGAAAGAACCATATAACATGCAAACTGCAGTAGAATTAAAAACATACAGGGAACACTTAATCACAGTGTAAAACCAAGTCAATTGCGATTGTGAATCAACGTCGCCTGCTTAGGTGCAAATGATAGTGACAACAGGTGCACTGGAGAAGCAACACCAAAAAGGCAATAGTTTTGCAGGTAATGGTCACAGACAGTTGCTCTGTCCTTATCCATCCTCTTCTGTAGTTTTGACTTAAATAGTGTCCATCTCACTACTGGTAGCATAAAGTAATACGTGCAGGCCATTTAGGTTGCACAGGTAGTGCAGCTCCTCCTAGACAGCACATCCATACTTGCTGTCGCAGAAGAAGGTGTTAGGCTATTCCATCTCCCAGCACAGTCTCAAGATCATAGAGCAGGTACCAGGTGACAGGCCGTTACACAAGTACAGCTGCAGCAGGATCGGCATATGCTCCTTTAATCGAGGAGAAATGGGAGCGCTGCCGGCGCCATACACAATTACTGTGGGATCTGTGCTCACAGCCCAGAAGCGTGCAGCTCAAACTGGCATTCGCTAGAATACACCAGAATTGGCAGGTCCGCCGTTGGCGCCCTGTTCTCACAGATGAGAGCAGGTTCATACAGAGCAAGTGCGACAGACTTAAAGAGTCTGGAGATGCTGTAGTTGCAGCTTAATGCATTATACAGCATGACTGGTTTGGCGGTGGGTCAGTAACTGTTTGGGGAGGCAGACTGGTGCAGTCGGCCCCTAGTTCCCCCTGGTGCAGGAAAATGCAGGGTCAGTAGGAAGTTTCTGAATGACTAATGCATTTATGACATTGACTGGCTCGCACAGGGTTCCCACTCTATGTGAAGTGTCAAATTCCCTGACTTAAAATCTTAAATCTCATGACCTATATTGAACGGAAAAACAGGCTAACAATACAATGTCTGTGTAGGAGAGACAGCATGGCAACGATAAAACAAACAGTAAAGAGGGAGTACATCTTCTCTATATTACTTTATTGGCCTTCCATTTTATCTTAAAGTGTATTGGTTATCATGGCTGCAGCTTGCTGGTTAAAGTCTTGTTAAAGTGAACATGTCATAACTGTTTAAACCATTTGGTCTTCAGAAACAGAATGTATTTTTTTTCTTATGGGCAGGGGAAGTAAAATCCAATAACAAGTGGTCAAATGGAAACAATCTAATTCTACAGTACGGTAGGTGTGAGCTGACAGCTATCTACTTGTGGTCAGCTCACACGTTAGGTCCAATGCTAGCAGTGGCGGCTGGGAAACCCCCACAGCCACTGTGAGGCGGGGGGCCGTCGCGCCCAAAGGACCCCACATAGCAACAAACAGACTAGGCCTATTACAATAGTAATTTAATAAAAAAAGTAAAAAAAACTTTGAGGGCGCACATTGCATTGGCCCTCATTTATCAATCTAACGTTGAAACCAGTGCAGATCTGAGCGCAGAATTAATCTTCCGATAGCACGGGTGATTTATGAAACTGTTTGTATCTCGCCAAACAAGTATAAGAATGATCGAATGTTGATAATTATGGCTGTGGAAAACAAGCGTCATTTAAATACCATGCCCTTACATATGCTGGATTTAGAGGCCTCCCCCCTAGATTTTATGACATGGAGAGTTCTAATACGTTCAAGTAGCAACCCAACCAGAGACACTTCTCCGACCAGCTCGGAGAAGACGTATGCCAAACAGCTACGCACCACCTTTGTCCTGGCCGGTTGGTACTAGGCCTGTATAGCCAATTTATCATAGCCTATTTAAACAGCCTAGAAGGTTGGGGAGTTTATTTATTTGTCCATTTTTATAATGTTTCAGATATATCACAGATGTTATGGTGTTTAAAAAAACAGCTTCCTCCCGTGGACTACACTGGTCTTGCGAAATATAATTTTTTTTGCAGTCATATTTAAATTAATGTATAGTAGGCTACCCTTAAATGCCTGTCAGAAGCAGGCTATATGGTCTAAAAACAACTCAGATAATTCTAAGCCACCTCCACTATGCTGCACCGCAAGTAGCCTAAGATGACTCGAAAACTGCGTACACGAGTTGAGACGCGAGATTTGATCGTTGCCACCGCTCACATTCACATCGGCCCAGATTGATAAATGCTGACCTTTGCGTGAAAATTATTGTACGCAGACTTCTGCCGTACGCACATCTAATAAATGAGGGCCATTGAGAGCCAAGTTTCAACTGCCAGGTAAAGGAATCCCGTAATGTAGGCAACAGTGGTATCCTTGGTGCTGAACTATCAGAAGGCTAGAGTTATGTCTTTGGTTTTGAACAATGACAAATAGGCTGCTGTTGTGCTGATGTAATTGTGCTTGTGTAATTTTTTTTCTTTTTTATTTCTCTCTCACATTGCTGAATATAGGCTATAGTTAAAGGTAGACAGAAATCAGTGTATTGGCAGTGGTATCAGATAATAGGTGGAGATACATTTTGATTGGATTTAGGGGAGGGGTCTCGAGCTCCGACTTTGCGGGGAGGCCTCTGCAAAGTCCCGGCCGCTACTGAACACAGGTGTGATCAGGGCCTAGGTCCTAGGGCACGGGTGGGGAATCCTGGTCCTGGAGGGCCACTGTGCTGCATGTTTGAATGTCTCCCTGCTCCAACACACCTGATACAAATGAATGTGTCTTTAGAAGCCTGATAACGAGCTGGACAGTGGCCCTCCAGGACCAGGATTCCCCACCCCTGCCTTAGGGTGAGGATGTTCTTTGTAGGAAGAAAAAAAGCTCAGTCACTGTTGTTAATTGTTTATACATAACTTCAATTGTAATAGAGCTTACCATGTCCCCCACGTAGACAAACTGATGTGGAAATGGCACGTTTGCCAACAAGACGAAGGGCTTTGGTGGCCAGCATTCTGTGGGAAAGATGGTATTCAAAACAATGCATTTTATATTGAAGCTCATCATACAAGTTTGGTTGTACACATTAATTGCGTTTCTGTGTATAACACATCTATGCATGCAAAGTGCGCAAAAAAAATAAAAAAATAACGAAATAGTTGTGGTGATGGTCTGAGAAATGACATTCTGCACCCGAGCTAGCTAGTTTAGCTGCTAGCGCAAGGTCAACATGCCCGAGACAAATACATGTCTAAAATATTATCTGTTAGTGCCAACACTATACAGAACTTTTGCAACAACTGTATCATATATATCATAAAAACATTACAAATATCACAACATCAACGATAGGTCGGTCTTGTTCTTCTTGAAGCTAACTAAATTCCCGGAGGTAGATTGTCCGTTCAGTCTTATTATCAGCCTTCCTCCCCGTGTCAACGTCACATTTATTCAATTGGTCATTTTGAATATGACAAATTACTTATCGTAGAACCCACCACGTTCTCGGTGAAAAATAGTTTGTGATATTATTAAGCAAACGCGGTTACACACACAATATACAGTAAACAAATGTAACCTACTCTTTCTTGCTCGCAAATGCCGAAGCTTCTGCAGTAAAGGAAGCGCGACAGTGAGCGGATATACGTCTCTAGGTCAAACGGATTACTTTACGACAGTCTGGGATGCAATACAACCAACCGGTGCTGTTGCAGTCATGGTTGATATATGCATTTGCTAGCGTACACGGCTACCAGTTTACTTTTTTGGATCAGTCAGTATAGGACTACTGTAGAACGGAATATGATATTCAGCTAATGTTCGCTGACAGCAACAGCTCATTTATGATAGAATACGATACCGGTTCTGACTAGAAGCAGTCTTACAAACTACATTTGGATATTTGTCGATTGCTTAAACATGCCTATTATACTGACCACTCAGGCGTATTGTAAAATGATATTACATGCTGCAAAATATCCTAATTGCGCAGTTAATGGATTGCTGGTTGCAGAGAAGGTGAAGGAAAAAAAGAAAGACATACATGCTACCCCAATTTTATGCGTGGACTGTGTCCCGCTGTTCCACGGTACCCTTGCCTTGGCACCAATGCTAGAGGTAGCTCTAACACTGGTAAGTAGTATCCCAACAGAACAGCACAGGGCCTGCATTGTTTCTTTACACTTGTTTGTCCTCATCTCTCCTTTTTCAGATTGACACTTGGTGTAAAGAGAATAGATATGTTATTGCCGGATATTATCAAGCCAATGAACGCACAAATGATGTCAGGTGAGGTAACTAACCAAAAGGACACCCATCTTAAATATTATGCGTCAAATTTACATGAGTTGAAGTTGGAGCTCTAAGACGGCTGTGCACGAGTACGAACATGTTACTCAGCACTTTGACAAGGTAATCCATCCACCTGACTGATGTGGCATATGAAGAAACTGATTAAACGAGAAGATTAATGTACACTGTACCTGGGATTGGTCACAAAAAAGGAATATGCATGTTATACAAGGGTTGGGATATTTGCAGCTTCCAGGAATAATGTACAAAGCCATACAACACATGGGGCCATGCATGCATTCAAGACTAAGCACCCAGAAGAGCTTGCCTGAGACTGCTTGATGGTTGTGCAGACATTTTTTGGTTGTGCAAATCAACTATTGCGTCAGATGATTTTGCAGGCGAATAAGCCGTATGTGGAGGTCCTGGTCTGGTATGGTTACATGGTGGTCTGCGGCTGTGAGGCTGTTTTGATGTACATAAAAATTCTCAGAAGCGACATTGGAGACAATTTATGGGAGTGAATCAAACATTCAATTCACAGGCAACAGCACTACTGCAGTCGGCATGCAAATTGCACATTCCCTCAAAACTTGTTGGGTGTGATAGAACAACACATTTTATAGTGGCCCATTATTGTGACCAATCCAAGGCACACCTGTGCAATAAAAGTGCAGTTTATTAATCAGCACATTGATGCCACACCTGCAGGTGGATGGATTATTTTGGCAAAAGTGAAGTTCTCACAAACATGTTAAACACATTTGTGAATACAATTTGAGAGAAAGTAAACTATGTTGTACATAAGTCATATACATCAACTCGTGAAAATTGCAGTGAAAACAAAAGTATTTTATATTTTTGTTGAGTGTACATATTACAACTTAAATCTTGAAATATTGATGTTAATATTTACGTCTGGTCTTCTTACAGACCCAACCAGGTTGCTGAAAAGGTTGCCGCAAGGATTTCAGAAAACTTCAGTGAAGCAGCACTATTAATGGTACTAACAGTTAATGCAAAACAAACGTAATAGTTAAAAGTTAGCAGAACAGACCTGTGGCCTATACAACGGAGGGAGGTAACTGGCTTATCCAGCTAACTTCTGGGGTAACTTTGTGATGTCTGGTGTAACTTTCTGAGAAACGCATACTACTAAAGGTGGAGAGGTTTTGCGCAAGGTATGCTGTCATGGCAATTTATGCTGCATCTCTTAACTGCGAGCAGTTTGTCTTTGTGGTTAACTCGAAAAGCACTGCACCTCTGCTCACAATCTCAGGAAAATTGCGTTTTCTGTGGAATTGTGTGCCATTTGTCGAAAGATTAGGTCTATACGGCAAATTGATGGTTTATTTTAGATTACATTATAGCAGAGCAACTCAACATCAGTTCTGTATAGGATAGGAGCATGCAAGCCATTTGAGCACTATTTTAAAATGAGTGTCATCAAATCATAGCAGTTTTAGTTATTGCTTTCATAAAGACCTATATAATTTTCCTAAATCAAATGTAATTTAGCTTTTATCATGTGGCCAAATTATAAACCCTATCATAAAGATTAAAAAATGTGCGTGTGGGCGTACATGAAACTAGGTGGGCAATAACAATTTGTTAAATAGGCATATCACAACTATGATGTAGTCTAGTAGACTATTTGTGCAAATAGGCTACAAGCCTAGTAGTATGATATTATAATTTTTGTGATCACCGCCAGCTTTGTAATTACACATGCCCATGATGGGGTTGTCTTAAATTTAGCTACCGTAACTTGAAAATGAAAGGGGGAAAAAACATCCCTCTTTTTTATCTTGCCGACTACAGGTGTCATGCCCAAAAGTGATCACCGTATGAAAGTGCATTTTATGATAATATTCCCAAATTTTTAACTATATCAATCAAATAGGCTTTTCATGCATTCTCATGTCTCTTGCCTCATATAGAAAATGCATAGTATCAATATGCAAACAAAAGGTTGACGATTGCGTATCTTTTTATGTGAACGCGCACAAACTCAAAAGAAGTTAACACCGACTCAACAAACCAACATCTTCATCACAGTCATAGTACCGTTTAACACCATTTTCGGCAGGCAGATTTTGTCAACCCTGACTTTCCTTGATAACCCAGAGTTAAATCTTTGTAGGTTGAACTCTATTCGTATAGGCCACAACACAAGTTGAAAATATCGAGTATGAAAATAAAAGGTCTAGCTAGAATAAACATGCTTAATGTTACACACATAACAGGATCATTCTATCGAGGCAACCCTGATTACGATTGGATGGAATTAATGCACATCGGAACTATGACTAGAAGTATAGACAAATGAGAGGAAAATTCACCCTTTTTACTGTATATTTCCAATAGGTAATGGTGTCCTAACAAACTTCACGTAAAATATAACACACACATAGACAGTAATACAACATACTAGAACTAACAAGGCTTCACCACCTGTGAGGGAGCAGGCTAGTTCAGCGGAATATGTTAACTTGGTTACTGAGCATGGAATTTTATAGGCCACCGTAATGGAATTAGCAAGAATTACCAAAATAAGACTGGATTGTCCTGGATCTGCCTTTATGGAATACCCCCCTAACCCATTTTTATCTCTCTCCTCATGCAGGTGGACAACAGTAGATTGACAATGAGTTGTTTTGAACCCATTGTGCTTATTCATGACCATCTGGATAACAAGTGGAAAAGCAGAGAAGTAAATGCGTAAGTGTCTTTGAATGCAACATCATCTTTTCTCTGAATAACTGAAAAAGGGTTAACATTATTCATTATGGTTACACTCATGATAGTAAACATATCAGTGTTGCTCTGTGTTCCAGGGATTGTTTTGAGGACTGGTATGAGGCACAGAAGATCACATCTGCTCTGCTAGAGGGCAGGTCTTATGAGAACCTTATTGACTTTGACAATCACTTGGATGACTTGAGAAATGACTGGACCAATCCAGTGATCAACAAATCTGTGCTGGATCTGTGCTAAAGCTCTGCTTTTAGGAGTATCCTGGACACAGTGAGATGGCACTGCCAATACAGCATCATGCATGATGCTGCTCTGTGTAGCACAGGAAAACAATTTGCTGAATACAATGTCTTTGTGGAGAACCTTGTGGCCAAAATATTTTAAGGGCAAGTACAGTACATCCACTGTTGGCATGATTTATACTCCCTCAATAGAGGACGCTGAACTGATTCTTTTTTGCGGAGTGCAACTTTTGAGTCTTACATGTTTTCTAAAATGGTTTGTTTTTGATTGTAGTTGTGTGCATTTTTATTTCTAGAGAAGTGAATCTATTTTTCTGCTAAACATGTTCAGGGTCACTAGCCATACAGAGATGCGAAGGTGTGTGTGTGTGTGTGTGCGCGCGTGCATGCAAAATATATAAATAAAATGTTTTTTATTTTGTATATTAATGGTGAACCATCATTGGCTGTACACTGATATCAGCCACTAGTGACAGTTGCAGTTTATTTGTTTGCATTGTATTGTATGCATCAGTTTTGTGCTGGCTAAAGTGGAGAATATGATACATATAAGCTACCACCTATAACAGCCACTGTCTGGACACACGTGGTGTAAGAGGGCAACCGGTTGTGCACACTTCAAATTAAAGTGAGAGGGGAAAAAAAGATGGCGCGTGGGAGTATTTCACCAATAGCGGTATATCTGCATCTGCTGTTTGCCAATTTGTTATTTTAAACATGGGTATCAACCCACAATTTCACAATTTGTGCATACCCTGTTCCCTGTTCATACCACATTAATGGTGTTATTATTGCAGTTATTATTGTTAGCACTTGGTATGACATTTAGTTCTTAAGCTCCTACCCCCCACAAGCTTCAGTCCACCAATTTGGTTAGGTCATTTAATATTATGTATTTACAAAGAAAAATATTTCTTAAAGCCAATATATGACACAATCATATCTTACTCTAGCGCTGAGGAAAATATTAATTTAAAATGACTACCAATTTCAATTTTCAAACTCTTAAATTGACTTTAATGTGTGAAATACAGATTAGCTTTCTTTGTGACTAATTTACTTTACAATTTAAGTAATACATATTTATATTAAGGTAGTAATTTTGTAAAAATATTGTAAATCCATTTTTTTTAAACATGTATGATCTGAATGTATTAATAAAATATCTTTTGAGATTACCTTCATTTTTGCATCTATAGTATGCAGGAAAATGTACAAATGCATTTATTTTGTTATTACAAAAAGCATAGTCAAATGCTTTAAGTAGGCTATTATCAACCTGCATGTATGGCATAGCCCAGATGAGCTGTGCAAAAGCAGTAGGCCTACTACTACGCATTCTCAAAGGGATCTAAGAAGAAAACACTCCAGCATGTTAAATGAATGCTGTGCTTCAATAGTCAGATTTTGTTATTTATTTTTCTTTTGTTATGCATTTAAAACCTCTCAAACCTCTCATAGCCAGTAGGCTAGGCCTAATTCAACAAGGATTTGGACACTTTTGCTTTACTTCATTCACCTTGATTTATTTTATCTTAAATGTATTGTATATTTTTCAGAAGATTTGTCAACATCTATGAAATAATTAATTATCTACCTATTGTACTCAACAGGACAAAATATTTCGATGATGTGATAACATCGTCGAAATGTTATTTTCATGTTTTGTTTTAACAATAGTTTAATATAAAGGAAGGGTTAGTCATTCTAGAATGCTTGCTAACTTCAGCTCAAATAAACAAACTCCTTCAGGAGCTCTGCCCCATGAACTGAAACGCATTGCGAAGCCATGGGCATTATTGTTAGCATTGTTCGCCATTTTGTTAAATGTTCCTATTGTTTGCGGAGCCGCTAGGGCGGTGTATAGTTCTATGGTAGTAGTAGTAGGCTACCGATATTAGACTGCTTTTTCAGCTTGCATAGAGAACAGTAGCCTATAGCTAATAGATATTTGGTGAATTTGCAAAAACTGTATAAAACTGTATTAGATATTATATTTTACGTTTCAGTTTCACTTAAAACAAAAAAAACTTCGAGCTAGCCAGGAGTCGAACCTAGAATCTTCTGATCCGTAGTCAGACGCGTTATCCATTGCGCCACTAGCCCTACACACCATTCCGTAGATATTGAATATCTTGAAGCTGATATTACAATTATTATTTTTTATGTTGGTTATAGTTTTTCTAGTTCTACCTTCGTTTACTTTTTGTCCAATCTTTGCAACTATACAGTTTTCTATATTATTTTATCAACAAATATGGAAATTTCCAATTCATGATTCTGGTATTATAGGGATAAACTAATAGTCTACTCAAAGAAACTGTACGCATTGTAATGTTTCGTGATCCCAGTCCTGTGTTTGTCTCGTCACTTCATGTGTTTACCTTGTATATCAAGCCTGTTTGCCCGTCACTCCCTGCCCAGTGTTTCCCAGTCTCGTTAATTCCACCCGTGTCTGTGTAATCACGTCTGATGTGCTGCACCTGTTCCTCGTTGTTGTTAGCCTATGGTCTGTCTTCATGTCTGTGTATTTAGCCCCAGTGTTTTCCCTTGTCCTGTGTCGGTAATTGTTGATGTTAGCTGTCAATGTCGCGTTGCTCCCCGTGTTCTTGCGTTTTGTTTCCTTTTTTTTTTTTTTTAAATAAACCCTGTTTAAACTTCGCTACGTGTCTAGCGTTTGGGTCCGTACCTACGTGCATCGTGACACGCATACACACTTTTAAGACTAAGTTGATGCGGCAAAATATTAAAAAAAAAAACGATTTGTTCAACAGCACCGAAGCAACAGGACAGGACCGGACCGATATTCAAAAAGGCTAATTCTACTTTTTTGTTGGTAAATAGCGCCCACAAGTGGTCATATTATGAAATTACTGTAAATGTAAATAAGATTGCATAGCTCAATCCTATGCTTTTAATACGTATTGTTATTTAAGCGTGTTATTTAGTAATAAGCAATTTAATGAATATTTAAATGAATTGTTGAAATTAATTTAAGTATTCATTAGGGCCGTTGTTATAATTAACTAACTAGTAACTAGGTGGTAGACACAATAGCGAGCAGATGTTTAAAATACGAGGTTGACAGTCACTGAACAAATACATTGGCACACGCTGCCTGACAGGCACCCAGCGCATTTTGCAGACTGCGGGCAGACGAAGCAAAATTGCTGCAATACATAGCCTATTTATTCAGCCTTTAAATCAGTTATTAATAGGCTACAGTTTTGCCCATTGCTTACACACATTTTGCGAAATGTGTCTCATTGTTTGAAAATATTAAACACAAGCCAAGACAATTGGAGATAAAAATTTCACTTTTATGTCAAAATTAATCTCTGCAGTAAAAACCTAACAATCCTTTTTCAAAATGACATTGAACTCAAAACATAGGTAGGACTAAATATGGCTACTTCTCAAACAAGGATGGGGGTGGGTCAGGTCTATGTGTGTTCATGTGAGTGTGTTGCCAATTTCAGGTATGTTTTGCATTGTGAATCAAATGTTTTTTTTTCAAATTATTTCAACATTCAACAAAGTGTCTAATGTCAAACACAGTATGTGGATCATTTCTGTTATGTGGTAACATTTTTTTTCATGTTTTCAGTATTCTATCAGAAAAGTGACATGTTTAACTGTCAGGAAAATACATTGGTCAAGTTCAGGCACTTAAATAATATGAATTATGGGTGGAATGTTAATATTACATAGACTGTGACATTATTCCAAACTGTTAGAGACACTTACATCGTTAGCACAGAATGTTAATAATTTAAATGTTTAAAAATATTCATATTTTCTTAAAGTACTACATGTCCCTAATGTCCCTTATTTAATTACACAATGTTTTTTTCTTTAAATAATATTAAAACAATTATATGTATAGAATGTGTTTATTTTGAACTGTGTACTTTGTTGCCTAACAGTGTGGAATGAAGCATGCCGGGTGGAATGGAATCTTATTTGGTCTAAGCATTATCTTTTAGTGTATAACCCTGCATTCACACCGCCGACGTTTTCAACTGTCAAATCGCTCAGTCGCTGTCGCCAAGCCCTCTATCGTGTCCAAACCTCCAGCTCGGCGGGCGTGTCTTCGTGCCAGCGACAATAAACTTGAGCGTTTCAAATATGTCAACAGCGACATTACGCC
>JAODUH010044738.1:0-19997 GCA_027564835.1 Typhlichthys subterraneus
CGTTGAATGACATCTATAGATACAGACTTTATTATTCCCATCATGAAGGGCAAATTATTTGAGAAGCTTGCACACACGCACACACACACACACACACACACAAATCTATCTATCTAATATATTAATTTTAACTCTTAATTTTACAATAAAAATACTTTGAGACTGTAAAACATCAAGGATTTTTTTATGGTGGCTTTAAATCTTGCATCAAATAGTGAACTGCATATTGTATGCAGACTTCCATATACATATCACCAGCAGTAAATATTGTGCTAGTAAAAAATACTGAACTACAAGAAGTAAGACAGTTGCAAGCCTTTAATTAGAGTTATGTAACGCTTTTGATGGGACAGTTAGGTCCTAGAGATGTGCTGACAGCTGTGCAGAGGGGGCCCAATTGGATTTTTTTTGTTATGGGGCCCAAAATTCCTGCCGGCACCCCTTGAGAAATAGACTACATTTAAACTACTTTTTTTTTTGGGAAACACTTGCGTCGCAACTGTGTAGTTCCAACCATGTAAGTTGCTAACATAGTTAGCAACAATGCTTTTTGGAAACCCCTGGTTAAGTTCTTACCGGACACCCTGTAGCAGCCTTGTACCTAAAACCCAACCACCCTCAAATTAGTATAGTGATCACTGCTCATCGCCTTTTCACACTGTATACATTTTTGGTATTATTTAAACTATATAATATCATTCTTATGAACCCATTTTAATAGCTCACTATCTATATAAGATAGAGACATACAAACAAGTGTGTTGTGTCTCTTGACCTCTCATCTCAAAGGCACACACCTTGATTTTTGATGGTTCACTATAAAAAAAAGTTAAAAAATAATATTTATTTCAACTATATTACATAATTCGTATGAACCTCTTTAAATAGCTCACTATCCATATAAGAGAGACATACTAACACATGTGCTGTGTTCCTTAACCCCTCTTCTCAAAAGTAAACCTCTTATATTTCCCAAGAAAATATTTATACTTGTGGGTTTAAGTAGTCGGTGGAGCAGCCATTATGCCGGTAATTCACATTACCGAACGTACATTATGGGAAATGTATCAAGCACTCCGTTTGGAGTGTGCCTCTGAAAACACTTAATTTGAAGGGCTTTTTAGCCCATCAAACACCTCGCCCTAGCACTCGATCCAAAAAAGAATTGGGATGCCCTACCCCTACACATGAATGCGCAAAACAGGCTAAGGGCAAGGGGTGAAATGGGATTCAGCCTTTGTTGATCACTGGCTGCAATTTCATGTTTCTAATAAATATTTTCCTTCTTATACTGTATTTTACAGTATAATGCATCAGTGACTCATTCACGTTTCCATAGTTTCCAAAATGCACACATTTGACCCTCAAGCCAAACGTTTACAGGAAACTGATATAAAGAAATAGATTTAACATTGAAGGTAGATTTGAAACATGAAAAGTTATACAGTTTTTATAATGCCATTAGCTTTTAGTATTTTGAAAGTCAGCGTGATATGATTGACTAACTGTTCCTCTTGGAGAGAAAATGCGTGCTAGTGTTTTGATAGAGTTAGTGTATGTAGATGAAGTTGTCTTGCATTTTGAAATGTAGAGATAGTGTTTCATTAACAAAATGTTATTTTGACAAGAACATTTCATATTTGGCTAATAGGTAGGTGTGTTTCTTTGTTAAGCGTTTCGAAAAAGTATCTTTAATAATGGTAAGCGGTTGTTAGAAATAGAAAAAAACTTTAAATAAAGTACTTCAAAAGTCTGATCAAAAGTTTATTATATATAATGGTTGCTTGTAACAGAAACATGATGTGGCTTTCTTTAGATACAGCATCCAACTTTTCTATTTTGTAGTAGTATACATTAAGCCGTTTGCCTGTCGGTACTATTGACCCTCCATAGCAATAAGGTCACCATTGGCCATAGTAATTTTGGGACGTGATGCAATGTTAAGCCTGTGTCATCCGAACACGGCTTGATGTGTTCTGTGGGTAAAGGATATATTAGAAAGTGTTCAAAATTGTTCACTGTAATGTTCTAAGTGCAAATACATTGCTGGCAAATGGGTTCCTTTTGAACTTTAAAGTGTAACTTCTCTGAACCTGGCCTACTGCACAATTTGGAAAAGTAGGCTACTTAAAAGTACATCAGGCATTGAGCTGAGGGTGGGGAGAGGCTGAGAAGGGAAGGGGTTAACATTAACATACTGTATATTGTACATTTCAGCATTGGCCATGATTTTAAACAGTACATGTTTTCCAGCCATTTCCAACCCATAAAATGTTGATTTTTCAAAAAGGAAATTTGATATTGATGTGTTTTACAACAGTTCAGGCCTCAGGTTTACTTTACAGCTTAATAAACACATTTCTAGTGTGCAGCATATTCTTAAAGTCAAATATGGATTTTATTGAACAATTTAAGTGAATTGCGTATGGGAAATATCAATGGGGAATTCATGCTATATGCTTCACATAATGTTAAAATGCTAAGGTTTGTCCTAAATGCCATTGCATGTAATTCAGACACTTACCTTTTCCACTCCTTATCCTGTAGTCTATAATGATGGTCTTGTCTTCATTTTTCTTCTTGCGTGTCAATGTGCAGTTGTACCTCGTGGTATGGTTAGCATGCTTCAAAGCATGACCTTCGAGATCAATCTGACATTTTCCCTTATGTTTTTCATCCAACACACCTCCATCTTTCTTAATCATGCAATTGTATGGTTCAGGCTTTTCACATTTTGGATAGGAGCAGTTCAGCCTAAAAAAAAATGTAAAGGCATTATTCCCTCTAACAGCACATCAGAACATATATCTCTTTACCAATGTAAGAACAACCATGATTGCACGTGTATATGATAGAAATGGAACCGTTTATTGATGGTTAGAGTAAACTGGATGCTTAAACCTTAAGGTGTTGTTTTTGAGGATGCAAGCTGTAAAAATTCCAAACTTCCATTCCAACAGCGCAGTACTTGTCCCTGAAATTGCATGTCTTACTTTATCATTAATCTTAAAACAAGCTACAGTATACTGTACATTTACAATATGCCAAAATAGATCAACACACTTTATAGATAGGTCAAATCCACATAACTGTTAATGACTGGCAGTCCAAACATCAACCTACTATAGCAATATAACTAGATATCTGCAGGTACATATAATGTGTAAAATCTGGAAATATAAGACCTAATGGGTCTGAATGGAGGAAAATATGAACTATTTTATTAAAATGGGGATGACAAAATGAGCTTTGAATTATTTATTTTTAATTAGATTATGAATATTTTAACTGTCATTTTAACTTAATTTGATCAAATGAAGGCTTTTTATATAATGCAAGACAGCATTGATCTTTTGCATCAAATATGTTTGGCTGAAGGGTGAAATTCTTTCATAAATATACAGGTGAAAATACAGTGTGTGAATGTGGAGATTTGTTGTTTTATATTCATATGACAATTTATCAACCCCATTTTAATAAACATTTTTCTTACACTCCTCATAAATGTATAAGAAAATACATAATACATAATAAGAAATCATTTAATCAATGCAACCAGAAACATATCAGATTTAGATCTGTTTCTTAATGATGAGTTGCATATCAGATGGTCAGGGTTATCCACAAATATATGTACACTTAAATATTAATATAAATAGATTTGTCAACTGAATAATTACAAACATATGCCAGCATTATGATTAAGAAAATATGTATTATTTAACATCTTACCTGTAAGGAGAAAAAGCATAACTGAGAGATACATATTCACCATGACTCTGTTTCTTGACATAAAAGACATGGTGGAAAGGTTACTATTAGACCCATTAAGTTTTTGTGATACAATAAGCACATATTACAATACGATACAGTATTTTTTGTATGCCCTGTATCAGACTAAGATAGGTGGTTAATGATAACCACATGCCAAATTAACTGACAACATAATTTACACCATATAAGGCAGTACTGTCTTACCATAGGCAAATGTGTGTTTTTCCGTCCCAGAAATGTCTATTACAATGTCTTCATTTAGTGTTCCAATAGCACATGTAGAAATCATACACAGAATCACTCTTGTGAGGGAAGCAGCATAGGTGCGCTTGCTTTTATAGTGCTACCGCGATGATAAAATGACGTGCAGGCCTAATGCAGAAGTGTTTATCGTTATGTTGACTTCATTTTCCTGCTGTGAGGCTCTTAGTTTAAAACTTCATGAATAATTTGTGAATTCTGCCAGAATTCTAGTTACAAAAACATATTTGCATTTATTTGATCTATGAAATTAAAGTAACCATTGAACAAATACTTGTATCATGGTCCATAAATGTTAGGTCTATTTCAGACCACAATATTAAAACACTATCTAATGGCAATTACTATCTAATGGCAGTTTCAGTGTAATGTAGGTAGGGCATCAGCGCTTATAGCTGACTGTATTATGTGGTACGTCGTGTTGTAGAGGATGTTTTGTTGATGTGTGAGTGTTGATATTTATGAGAAATCAGTCCCCAAAGAGAAGTAAAGCCATGCACATGGGCAATTATGACTAAGGGGTTTGGAAATGGGATGGAAAATGGAATGTGGATTTCTTAAGGTGAAAACAACAATGAAGAATATGTTTCTATAAATGATAACTTACTGCAATATTCAACTAGTAAAACAGAATTTGATGTTTAAATGTATCACTTCATGAATCATATACTCAGACATGACAAAAACATTTATAAAATAAAAATAATTTTTAACATTATAGGTTTGCAGAATTTGGTGTTCAATTTTGACAAAAACGGCAACTGACTCACAGGCTAAGGAATTATTATGCTGGTTGTGGCTAATGTAAGAAGCTAAGCTAATTAGTGATCACATTAGTGAGTGAATGAATGGAAACTAGGTTAATTTCAAACAACTAATGAAAAAAATTACATATTGCAAGCAAACCTGCCCCCTAGTGGACATAAAGAAGAATGAAAAAACAAAATGTCCAGACCTTCAGAATTATGAAGGTTTTTTAATGTCCTGATTTGATTAACTCCTCATTGACATTAATGCAGTTTTATGAAACAGTCTAGAACTAATTCACTTATATCTGCACAAATAATTATTTCTACTTTCTGAGGTATGATTAAGAATCTGAGGTATGATTAAGAATCTATTAAGAAACTATAAAGAATGTGTCAAATTGCAGGAAATGTTTTTCATTCTAAATTCTGCTCCCATTTACACATTTGACTAACTAACACGTAGCTTGAGGTAGCCAATATAAAAATGTATGGGATATGCACTATGTTTGACATCATATTACGTATTCTAATAAAGAATACACAACAAATAAATACATTAATTTTAAGAAGTTAACATGCAAACTGCAATAATATTAATTAGATTTTTGGTAAAAGCAGCTTGTGTGACCAGAACAAACATCCCACGCAGAGTAAAGGGCAATGTTTCAGAACTCTCTCCTTACTGTAGCTCTGATAACCATTGACATTGTGTAAATTAACAACGTAGTGGTCTGCTGAACTGCTGACCCTTTTAACTAAAGAAAACAATTTATTATCGTGACCAACCTTTACTGAAATTTGATTCATTATCATTTCATGATGCAAACATGACGAAATAGCTTTCGGTAAAATACTTAAAATGCTCCCACATTACCTAATTTGTGCACAGCTCATATATTATTGTTGTTACGCACAATGTATTTAGTATTGCATAAGAATATATTCTATTTATTTTCAATAGAACTATGTTACTTTCTCGTACATTTCTGTTCAATGTGTTGAACAAAATAGAACATCCAACATAACACGTCAACCATACTAAAATTGGATTGATGCAATTTTCAGTCATGTCAAATAAATTACTTCCATTAGATACATTTGCTTACATGTTTCATTTTCTCATATTATAGGACAGATATGCTGTCAAATCTATCAGTGTGGTGCAACTGATACTGATCTGATAAAAAATAGAATTTCATGAAAACATTTTGACTTTTGAACTCTGTTGAACTGTAACACCTGTATGTATGTATGTATGTATGTATTGCATGTATTGCATGTATGTATGTATGTATACACACAACATTTTATTGAACTCTATAAATGATTTACTTATACCAAGAAATTAGCACATTGATTGAACCCGTGTTTGTCACTCAGTGTTTTCAGGGGGAGTCCCATATATCAGCAACTATATAACAGGGAGTGACCATAGGCTCATGCTGGTCAGTGATGGCTCTTCCTGCCTTTCAACCATGGAGATGGCTGCTCTTTGCCTGTGTAGGAGGGATCTGTATGAATCAAGTGGCAGCAGGGCCGTAAGTATCTGTGTTGTTTCAGGTGCATTGTATTTGGTAATATAGCATATGTTATGTTGTTATGCAGAAGGATGGTATAATCCTCATCTTTCACATGAACGCTGTGACACTAAGGGGGGGAATTTATTTGTTTCTAATTGCAGACAATACATGGTGGCCATTCCTGCAGTACATGAAGCTGGCTCAGATAGCACGTTATGTGCCAGTCTTTTGGAACCAAACGAGACTCTGGTCATGACTGTTACTCTGATCAGCCCTGATAAAAACACCATACTTCTCCAAGAGACTATTGATACAGAGTTCCATCGCTGTGTTCAGTTCAAGGTTTTTATTTGATTTGATTTGATTATATTTAGTATAACGCCAGTCATGTTATAATGCTATCGAATTTGTATATTTAAGGCTAAAAAATATTCTACTTTACAGGCTCCGGCAGCGCAGGAGGAAATTATACAGACTGTCCAGGTGGAAGTTATAGGGAAAACATTTTATGTTCAAGAAGTCAAGAAAGTCCTCATCAAACCCTATAGTCTACAAACTTTTATCCAAACAGATAAACCAATTTACCTACCAGGACAAACAGGTAACTATGTATGATAGTTATTTTTGTCACTGTCTGAATGTGAAATATAAATGGCTCATAGTCATAAGGTTATTAACTACTGAAATTGACAGAATTGTGTAAATCATACAGTACAAATATATAATAATTTAATTATAGTGGTGAACTGAGTGAATAGTCCCATGTCCTGTCTTTGCAGTGCATTTTAGAGTAATAACTCTTGACAGCCAGCTCAGACCTGTCGACAAGCTGGTAAGTGTTAATTTTTTTCTTTCTTTTTCTTTTTATTGTTTCATAGATAAGTTGATTTGCCTTAACTTATGCAGTGTTTCTGAAATGCGGGTACTCAAATATACACATAGGAGTACATGGAGGTACTACAGGGGTCATATGTTACAGTTATGTAAGATTAATAGTAGCCTACTTTTCATTATATTTGTAACTTCGGTTTAGGACCACAAAGTTTAGGAACTGCTGAGCTAAGCCATACTATAATGTGTAATCAATCAGATGTATCACAGGTTATTTGTAAACTATGTTTTACTGAATTACAGTTTACACACTAGTCAGTAAAAAATGAAAGTTATACAATTAGTTGCTAAAGAACAAGTGTGTGTTCTTTACCCTTTTGAGTGTTTATTCAGACTGAAATTCTGCTCAATGCTGAGAGTCCCATCAATGCTAGAGTGATAGATCAATAGTACATGATGACTAAGCTAAGTAAACTTGGCTATCCTGTTAAAAGATAAGTGTTTTTGCTGAAACTGTAAAATAAATTTAGAATCCACAAATGGTCTGAAGGTATCTGCTATAACATTGTGTTAAATGTTGGGTCATTGCTGTAATACTGTATATATAGATTGTCGGGGTATGTAAAGTAGCTTAACTAATTACAAAACTGTAACCATTGCATTAACAGCTAAAATAATGTCATCAGATTACTGGTATTTTGAAAGATTTGATGATTCCTTCTAGCACCACATTCAGATTTAAAAGGGATGTTTGCAGAATAAAAACCTTTATCATTAGAAAAATCTGTCATTAACTTAGGCTATGTTGCTAAATGTAGGTAGTACAAAAATTATGCTACTGATTATAATGTTAGTCTGCTAACTGTAGCGGATTACATTAAAAAAGTTACCTACACAACCCAGTATGTAGTAAACATTATCAAACATGCCATAATGTTTATTTTACTTTACATACTTTACATAAGAGGTCATCATTGAGAGACATCTTACCCAATGGGCGACTTCCAACTCTTAACATTTATGTTAATTTGACAGTGAATTGTTAAAGAATTAATGATTATTAGTGATGAGTTGGTCATGAAATAATGGATTCCTTTGCGTGCAAATTAGTCTTCGGGTCTTCTTAGTCTTTGATTCTTGTTACTAACGCCGCTGCACACTAAATGCTTGGCATACTGTAAGATACACTCTTGAATGAAATTAATTCATTGTTCACGTGATAAGAGACACACTGACCCAAACAAACAAAAATATCCAGATCTATTGTTTGTTGCTCACGTGACTAGGCCTACTATGATAGGGACAAGAGTCAGGACTCGAGAACATATGCAGACTTTGCCATTAGGCAAAGTAGGCAATCGCCTGGGGCCCCCAGCTGCCAGGGAACCCCATGAAATACCCCATAGAAAATATAAAATGATCAATAATAATCATAATAATAATAATGAAATACAATCAATTGTAATTCAAACTCCCCTGAAAGTTTCAACAGAAATGACAACATAGCACGTCTTTGTCAACGCAGCCCTTCCCCTATAATAATGTGGATGGACTATTCCATCTCAGCAGCACTGTCCAATGCGCAGCTACGAGCTAGCAATATGCGTGTCATGTCAGAGAGACGCAGAGAATTAACTTAATAAAAGTTAGCAAAAAGAAACACAATCACCATAGTGGCGCACAAAGATTAAAAAAAGTAATGTAAAAGTTAAAAAAAATATTTAAAAATGAAACGATCTGCAGGAAGTGCCCTGCTTGTACTGTAGACTGTGCAGTGATGGGCAGTAACTAGTTAGTAGTAACTAGTTACTGTAATAATATAACTTTTTCCAGTAGCTAGTAGTGTAAGAATTACGTTAGTAATGCTCCATTACTGCGTTACAAGAACGAGATTTCTGGTCCTAGCAAACTTAGGGTAGGCTAATTGAACCAACCTGTCCAATCATCTGGATGAGAGGCTGCAATGTTTTCACTTTGGCTGATTGTTGACTGCTAAGGTTAATTATTGTTCCAATAAAGAGGATACAATTCTAAAATGAACAAGCTACACAGGTTGTCATTTTTTCGGGCGAGGCAGGGAAGTGATTGAGAAAGAAATATAGAGAGCAATATAGAGAGCAAATGTCGCTAAATGTATGTGTATGTCATTATAAAAGCACCTTTTATTATCACTTACAATTATGGGCCACACTATAATTCCAGTGTGCACCTTGATGGGTGTTGACTGTCGATCAGCCAATCAGTCTAAATATAGCCAGTTATGTGCATTCGTATTTACACAGATGAGGCATACATGATCAGCAGCTGGGTGAGACGGGTGACGAGGGCCCCATACTAGTCTTTGCCTGGGGCCCCCAAATCTTGAAATCCGCCCCTGCTCATGAATCACAGGATATGAGTCTTCGCGTCTGTGGGTCTATGATTCTTGTAGAGCACCGCTGCAGCATGGATTATCAAAAAAACACGACAAGCAATATTGTTGCTAACACAGCTGCATAGTAAATGTGCTTCCAGTAGGCTACTCTCTTTTAATCAGACTGCAATTTGAGTGAAAATAATATCCAGTCTTTCATTCATTGTTATCGTAATAAGAGGCACACTGACCCAAATAAACAAAAAGATCCGGATCTATGATATGAGTCTCTCGTTCGTTACTCACGTGACTTCTATTCCGTTCTGTGGACAGGAGTCAGGACAAGAATCACAGGTGTGATTCTTCGGGTCTGTGAGTCTTTGGTCACGTGCACCAGATTGAGCAGGAGACTCACGTGAACCATATTATTCTTCCACTCTGTAAAGTTTATCCTTAATTTGTTACTAAATGGCATTCTGCAAGTAGCCTATGATATAATAATCATCATAAATCAATCCACTGAACCAAACATTTATAAATGTAATATATTGTAAAGCTCTGGTGTCGAACCGGCGATCTCTGTGATATAAGCGCAAAAGTGCAATGGCTATCATGGGGAGATCTGGACTACCCACAACTAATGATTATGATGAAGCAGGGAGGGTCTCAAGTACTGTACGCTCTGAGGGGAGGGTAGAGGACTACAATATTCTGGTGAAACTCTGTCCCCTAATGGTTTGGAACAGATGGCAGATATTTCTTTATTTTATATTGTATTTTATATTTTTTTTGTATGTATTATTTATATTTAAAACATATTATGATGCATTTGCGAATATATACTGTAGTACCCACATAAATGTTAATACATGTTTTTTTTTTTTTTTTTTTTTTGCAGTACAAAATATTTGAAATTGAGGTAAGAATTGCACTTCTTGTGATGAGAATATTTTTTTATAAAGTTAATTCATATTTCTCAGAGATGCTATAGAAGTTAAACGTATTGATCAACAAAGTGAAAATGTTCATAATAATTCAGCTGAAACAAAACATATTCTTTCCATTTTATTGACATACAGGATGTTAATGGTAACCGAATTGGCCAGTGGTTGAACACCACATCTGATAGGAGCATATTGCAGCTCTCTTACCTCTTGAATGCTGAAGCTCCTGAAGGAACATATACAATTAAAGCGCTTACTGACCAGGACAAAAGTTTTAATCACAGGTTCAAGGTTGAGAAATATGGTGAGGTTCCTCTTTTTTAACCACACATTCCCTGTTATAAATGTGGAATACTAACAACCACATTTTGTGTCTAGTTTTGCCAAAGTTTAAAGTGACGGCAAATTGCTCTGGAGAAATAAGTATTGGTCAAGATGAATTTAAAGCTGAAGTGTGTGCAATGTAAGTGTGATTTACTATTGCTATTACTATTACTCCTCCTACTACTAGGCTACTACTACTAATACAAAATAATTTTAGAGTAGACATCTCATGTTGTATTACAGTATTTACAAAAACTATACATCAACATATTAACTACATATTAATAATGATTATATTGCTACTACTACTACTACTACTACTACTACTACTAAAGTAATCAAAAGTTTTGATTGTTTACCATGCATCAAACATTAACATTGAAATATATATTGAAAACACTTTAATGGATTTTCCTACATTGTACAAGATATACATATGGCGCTCCTGTGTCGGGATCTGTTCAAGTACGTGTGACCCGACCATTTGAGCGTTATGCTGTCATTCCCATGATAGCTACTCCTGAACATCCTGAAGGAATCCCGGATATTACTTTGCCTTTCTATGATATAACAAAGCAGGTACAGTATAGTAAGTTTAGAATACATTGTGTACAGTATTTCCTTATTTCATATTTAAAAGCTTATATCTGGAATTCATGCCCTAACTCTGGATAGAACACCCCTTTATTATGTAAGAAAATAATAAATCCAAATTACAATAGAAAAATGTGACAAAGCCACAACATTTTTTGAGGTTAGCTTCAATAATGGGTAAAGGCTCTGCATCCATCTTGTTTTTGTATTTTGTCAAGACAACTTTATTTTTAAAGCACGGTGTTACAGAGTTTTATACCAGCCACTGAAATAATGCAATCACTTTTCAGTTTAGGGTGAGAACATGGTAGTTGACAGAAAAGGTTGGAAAGCAGATCTACAGTAAGAGATCTAGAGATTGAATGTGTGGTGAGGAGATCCGAGATGCAGTGAGTCACCAGGTAATTTAGGGCTTTAAAAAAAAATGCTTAAAGCTTAAAATATATCCCGAACCTGAAGGCAGCCAGAGGAGACAGAAATGTAGGATAGATGAGTTCCCTTACAGGTTCCTGATAGCAGTCTGGCAGCTGCATTTTTGACCAGTTGCAGGCTGATATAGGGAGTGAGAGAATTGTAGTGGTCTAACCAGTTTGAGATTACGCTGATAGGTACTGTACGGCTTTATTTGGGGTACAGTACAATATGTGAAAGAAACAAACTTTTACCACATTAATTTGCCTGTCAAATCAGAAGGTACAGTAGTATTAAATACCTGCCTTCCCATTTTGATTTAATATGGGACAAAGGACGGGCCAAGAATTTGGGCTAACTTCTAAGTGTCAAAAGGGAGGGCCAAACAGTACCACTGAAGGTTTCTGGCCATCCAGCTTCATATACTTGAGCCAGAGTTGTTAAGGAGTCCTTCTAATTTGGCTCAAGAGATAGATAGGTACAGTTGGTATTATGATGCTGAATTACAGATCAGAGAGGGAGCAAATATAGGGAAAAGAGAGGGGCTGAAATTAACCATTGGGGGGACCCCATAGGAGATATGAGCATAGGGTGAGGAAGTACCCAGTTGCATTTTTTATGTAAGCTTTAAGATGCTCAAGGGCTGCTCATTGCACGACCAGATGCTCAATGCGATTTGTCACAATATTGTCTTTATTAAAGCAGCAGAACTTTTCTCATACATTACATAGTCATGATAGAGAATGTCCTGTCTTTGTACTGTATCTAAACGTCCAACAAGGTATGTATTTGTATTGTGTTAAATACTGTACTGTATTACATAGAAACACCAAAATGTGGTTAGGAATGCATACAAATATTTTGTGTTTTATTCCACATATATATTTTATTGTTTTGTTGTTTATTTATATATATATATATATACACACACACAAACACAGTATTAATAGATTTATCAAATGTACTGTATGTTAAAGATTCATAAAGCCATAATCATTTTTTTACTTTTTGTAGTTGGAAGACACTGGCTGTGCAACCTTTACCATTCCTTTGGAAGACTTTACAAGGGCCAACAAGGTACTTGAAGATGAACTGACCCTTGTGGCCACAGTGGAGGAGGAGGGGACAGGTAACTTGACATTATATTTTACAACATGAGTACATTTGATATAATGAAATTCCCTGTTGTTACATAATCATTTTTGTTCTGCACAGAAATTCAATATTTCAAAGTGGAAAAAATAAGAATTTCTTATGTTGTTGGAAAGCTGTCTTTCATTGACACTCCCACAATTTATGAGAAGGGATCAGTGTTGGAAGGAAAAGTAAGTAAATTAGCGACAGTGTTAATGGTATTCAATATCTAACTGTTTATCGCAGGTATTTTACTCAGTTTTGTCTCTTTAGGTTAAAGCCGTTTACTTCAATGACACACCTATCTATGACAAGAGAGTGTACGTGTTTGAAGGTTTTAGGTGGTCACAACGCATCCTACATAACCTCACAACTGACAGCAATGGTATCGCCAGTTTCTCAATAAACACAACCGAGTTTACAGGGCTTATCGACCTCTCAGTAAGTATAATATCTTTACTCATGGAACTATGGAAAAAATGTGATTAGGCTATAAACATGTTTCATTCTTTTGAGATATTTACTTGAAAATAATATACAATGATGTTACAAAGATGATGGTGTTAATAAATTGGTATATTTGAAATGAAAGAATGCTGGTAAGATTTGCGCATTGGGGCTAACCAGATGTTTTTCATATGTAATCCCACCAAGGCTACTGTCAGTCCAAATTTGGAGTACACCAGTTATAAAACGCCATATTATATGGAAGGAAAACATGTCATCTCGTTGGCTGAACCTTCCACAGCTGAGTCCAAATCAGTCAGTACCCTAGAGGTGAAGACAAGAGAGAAACCAATTCTCTGTGGCAGAGAAGAGAAAATCACAATCCAGTATGCTTTTGTTGGGGAGAAACAAGGTTCTTTGAGTGTGATGTATCTGGTGAGTGAAATCAGAACAGGTAGCTTTCTTCTGGTTGCAAGAATTTCTTTTGCAATGGTATGGACACAATGCTAATTTCCTTCAACTTAATTTAGATTCAGCATTTCCAGTAAACATTGAGGACCGACATTGTTACTCTTTCCAGTAACTAGTAGTGTAGCTAATTAATTTTTCCAAATCAATCATTTATCACCATCTCTATTCTATTCTGAAGCAGTCAGTGAGACAGCACTGTATATTACCCTGAGTAGAATACTACAATATAGTGTGTGGAAAAGTTGTGCCAAGAAAATTCTGTTTTCTGTTTTAGATTTTATCCAGAGCATACATTGTACAGCAAGGCCATCTAAAAGTTGAGGTCATAGATGGTCCAGGCAAGTATTTTTCTTTATTTTGTCAACCTTTATTTAATCAGGAAACACCTGTTGAGATTATTCTACCAGCAACCAGAGTCTTAAACTCTCTAAGCGATAGTAGTCCTTCTAAGACTATTTGGTAAATGATTCCATGTTATTGGAACGCAATATGAAAATGCTGTTATTCCTAATGTGGACCTAACCTTAGGATAGACTAGCTTTATTTTCATGCAATATTGAGGCTGCAAAACAAGTGAAGTAAATGGTATCAATATTGACATGGATCTCTTGTTCCAGTAACTGACGGTGAGGTCTCCTTCATGCTGGAGGTCTCTCCTGAGATGGCTCCATTGGTCCAGGTGGTGGCATATGCTGTCCTCCCTAGTGAGAATGTCATCGCTCACAGCGCTGATTTTGAAACTGAGAAATGCTTCCGCCATAAGGTCAGCAAGCTAAGATGTGACTAAGACATTTGTATAACATGTTCTCTTACAAAAATTGTACAATTCAGACATCTCAGTAAGGGAAGTTGAGTATTACTAAATATAAAACAAAACATTTGTGTCTTTCTGACAGTTGATTAAATTGAGTTTTGTCATAGTACTTTAGTTGAGGTGTGTGTGTGTGTGTGTATCACAGGTGTCATTGGAGTTTTCTCCCTCCAAAGCGGTCCCAGGGGAAGAGAACATGCTTCAGCTATCAGCGTTTCCAGGTTCTCTCTGTGGTCTCAGTGCCATCGACCAGAGTGTTCACATCAAGGAACCAGGAAATAAGATCACTGCAGACAAGGTATTAAGCTTGAATCATTCACTCTAGTCCAGAGGTCTTCAACAGGGGGTCCTCAGAGGTACTGCAGGGGGTTCTCCAAATGGTTTGATCCATCTGACAAGGAATCAAGGTATCAAGCTTGAATCAATCCCTCTAGTCTAGTCTATTGTATAGTAGTGGCGGCTGATGATAAAAATGAACCAATGGTGACAGGTGCGGCAATACCTGCAAGCACATTGTATGTGTATATTTTGCATTATATAATGAATCTATGTTTAACATGAAAGTATTCTCTCAATATTTGGAGGAGGCAGTGCCCCATCGCTCACTGTTGACGAGCCGCCACTGATACTCACATTCATTTTGATTTGATCGATTTTTGTATTTGATTTATTTTCCACAATATAGAAGAGAAATACACGACATAAATAATGATTAATATACAGTGCTGGGAGAGACAGGGAAACTAATAAATGTTTTATTATATTTATTTATATATTATTTAAAGCCTCCAGCTTAAAAACCTCTTACAGAATTTCTGCCAGTGGTCACCGAACGAGTGACCACTGTAAAAGTGTAGACATGTCATATATCATGTCATATACGGTATCTTTGGAAAGATAAGCTCCTTGTGATTTTATTGAGACAAACCAAAATATTGTATAATGACCATCAATATGCTTTAGAATTGAGAAACGTACTTATGAATGTCACGATCGCAAACAGTGAGGACCCAAAAGCAAGACATGGAAGGAACTTAAACAGGGTTTATTTCAAAAAAGTAAACAAAAGACAAAAAGGCAGGAACACGGAGAGCAACGCGACATTGACAGCTAACATCAACAATGACCGAAAACGGACTGGGGAAAACAATGGGGCTAAATACACAAGTAGACAAGACAGGAAGACTTGGCACATCACGTCGAGGAGCAGGTGCAGCACATCAGACATGGTGGAATTAACGAGACTGGGAAACACAGGGCAGGGAGTGACGGGATAACAGGCCAAAAACACAAGGTAAACACATGAAGTGACCAGACTAGCACAGGACGGGGATCACGAGACATTACAATGAAGCCTCGTCATAATAAGGTCCAGATGATCCAGTCCAGTAAAATATTGTGTTACACATATCAGACAAGACCAAAACCATGCATGTATTCCAAATGGTTTAAGAACATCTTTCAATGTACTTTGGATAGGCATTTAAGGCAAATTGTTACTACCAGGTATAAACATTTATAGAACATGGCTTTCAAAATACAAAGTAGAGAAATATTCTTTGTTTGGTCGAATATAACTTTGCCTTTATGTAGATATTTGACCTGTTGCCAGCCAAGAAAGCAAGCTATATTCCACATCAAGTCGAAGATCCTGACTTATGTTTGCATGTAAGACCAAGAAGATATGTTATGCCATACCCTGGACGTGACGATGGTGGTGATGCCTACACAGTTCTCAAGGTACTCTGCTTGGTTTTATTTTTGAAACTGTTGTTGTTGACACTGTTGCCTACACTGTCAACAATGATATGTTGCTTCATCTAGGGATTGGGGCTGAAGATGTTAACAAATTTGATAATCAAAAATCCTTCGTGCCTCAGCTTTAAGGGAAGAGAATACTACCGTAACTATCCTCGTAAGTCTTGTTTCTTTCACTGTATCTAGTGCATGTGTTTATCTCCTGTATTCACAGTCATCCTACGCTTCTGCTTGAATAAGTGTCTGTCTTCTTCAGATGTTGCTTACAGATTGCAGAGTATACCAGTTGCAGCAGTTGGAATGGCTATGTCAAGAGATGGTTTGGAAAGAGACATACCTCCAGCCTCATTCACTCTAGAAACAGTCCGCACCTTCTTCCCTGAAACATGGATCTGGGACCTGGTAGAAGTCGGGTGAGCACCAGTCATAATTCATACACTGCAGTCGAGAGATGTAAATGCCATGTCCCCTAAGTTATCACTTTCACAACCATACTGGAACAATGCTGAAGTTAATGTATTATTCACATAATTGACCATATTCGTTTTTCTCTTTCCATAGAGAGACTGGAGCAAAGGAGATCCCCGTCACCGTCCCAGACACCATCACCACTTGGGAGTCCGAGGCCTTCTGCTTGTCTCCTCAGGGCTTCGGTCTGGCTCCTCCCAAAGATCTCACTGTGTTCCAGCCCTTCTTCCTGGAGCTTAGCCTGCCCTACTCCATCATCCGGGGAGAGCACTTTGTGCTGAAGGCCACAGTCTTCAACTACCTCTCTAGTTGCATCATGGTAATCAGTGCTCTACAGTGAGGTTGTGGTCAGTGGCGTAGTGTGCGAGATCTAGTGCACTCAGCTCATGCATATTTTCAAACTTGCATTTTGGGTATGGTATTTCCATATTGTATTGGGATTCAGACTGAAAGCACATGATTGGGACAAGTACATACATGCACACGCATCCATACCCCAATTCTCTAAAGATCCCCATGTGTAGGCCTACTATATGTGACGTGAAGACCCGCCTTTTGCATTGCTCTGCCTCCCAGTGGCCAGATATATTACTACAGTCTTCCCTCATAAGTAGGATGTGTAAGGTACGATTTAATTTGTTTGTTGCCATACAATCATTCTCCATAAAGAGTGACCACTGTTTGTTACAGGTCACTGTGAGCCCATCACCCTCTTTAGACTACACCCTCACACCTCTCTCTGACCTGCAACCATCCTGTCTGTGTGCCAATGGACGAAAGACTTTCCAGTGGACAATGGAGCCTTCTGTCCTCGGTATGGTTTCAATGCACAAGTCACACACATTTTCAGGAATAAATCATTTATAATAATGTATTATTATTATTATTACTACTACTAGTAGTAGTAGTAGTATCAGCTAATTGTGTTTGTACATGTGTTTTAGGGGTTTTGAATGTAACAATGAAAGCAGAGGCAGTGACATCCCAGGTTTCATGTGACAACGAGATTGTCAGCGTGCCGGAGAGAGGTCGCATTGATGTGGTCACGCGCTCGATCATTGTGCAGGTCTGGTTTGACAAACAGCTTTGCTTCACTGGACATAAGGTGACAAGGATGTATGGTTTAAAAAGCTAAGTGAGCTTCTGTCCTCTTCCCACCTCAGGCAGAGGGAATCAAGCAGGCCAAGAACTACAACTACTTGCTCTGCCCCAAAGGTACAGATGGACAAACAATATGACATGCAGGCCAATATGCTCAAAGTGTTAGTTAAGAATGAACATCTTCATAGGGTGATCAGGTTATGTAGAAATTATACAAAGTCATCCAAATTTATTTACATTTAATTAATATGTTAATCAGTTTCTCCTCATATCTCAACTCATATTATCATATTATCTCTGGAAAATATACAAAATAGCTTTTAGGATTTGGAACTTAAAACTGTGTGGTCTGTGTGGTCTGTGTGGTGGTAAAGCTGTGTGGTCTCTTAAGGCTTTAGCACAGAAATAGATTTTCTGCATCTTTCATGCCTTGTGCTCACTGTTGTTTTCTATAGGAGAGACTTTAACAGAACATGCAGAGCTGCAGCTCCCTGACAATGTGATTGATGGGTCGGCCCGTGCTACAGTATCAGTCCTGGGTAATCTCTGGGTCCAGTGTGCTACAGGTCCTGGTCTCTGATTCAGTATAACATTGTAGCCCTTGTTTTCTGCAGGAGACATCCTGGGCCGGGCACTGAAGAACCTAGATGGCCTGCTCCAGATGCCATATGGATGTGGGGAGCAGAACATGGCTCTCCTGGCCCCCAACATCTACATCCTGGAGTACCTGACCAACACAAAACAGCTGACCCCAGCCAATAAGGAGAAGGCTACACACTTCCTGACCAGTGGTGAGTGTCACCCTGGGCTTCCACTGGGCGCGTGTGTGCGACGCATATCCGACATGGTCTTCGGAGTTGATCGCGGCCACTCTAGTTAATGCTTGCACTTCCACCACACGCAATGCGGGGTGTGTTGGAAGCGTCCCAGAAGAGGCTCTCTGCTCTGCTTTGCTAAAGATATGCGTTGTGTCTATTTTTGATGGATGCCCAGTGCAAGAAGTGCAGTTCAAATACAAAATTCAATATAAGTTGTGTGTAAAACAAAGTGTGCAGACTCTTGATCGTATTTCACATGACTACATTGGTGGCAGCCTGACAGGAGGCCAGAAGTGAGAAGGATTTGACATCTGGTACAACATGATGTTAATTTTATGAATTGAAAAACACGGAGTGGACAATTCTAGAAAGGACCAGGTGTGGAATATAATTGCAATAGTTTTGGGAATGGAAGTGAGTGAAAGTATGTCAATTATGGCAGACAGGCAAAGTAGTTACACCTGCCTCACAGTGCTCAGCTTCTGAAATGCTCCCGAAGTTGACACCTCAAAAGGACGGAACAAACACGCGTCGCACCCGGTGGAATCCCGGTTTCATACTGCATTTAATTGTGTGTACAAACATGTACAGTAGCCTATATAATAATTTATAATGTGACACGCAACAAATGAAATGAAATTACATTTCAGACATGACTACTCATTATAATGTTGACATAATGGACTCTAGAAGCATTGTGTTCACAGAAAATGTGAGGTTCACTGTGAGACATTTTCTTTAACTGTTTGTTGAATATAATTCTATTAAGGCTACCAAAGGCAACTTAACTATAAAGACAGTAATGGTGCTTACAGCACCTTTGGAAGAGGAACTGGAAATACATGGTGAGAATGAGAAATATTCATATACACGGTTGGGTAGGTTACTTTTTTAACGTAATCCATTACAGTTACTACTGACTAGGACTAAAATAATATTCAGTAATGTAATTTTTCAATTACCTTAATTTAGTAATGGAATCTTATTTATTTTAGATTACTTCATGCCTAAACACTGTTCTTTTAAATGCCATCCAAGCAATTTACATAATTTCAATTATTGATTGACGTTAACGAAAGATTAATAAGATATCCATCCATCCGTCCATCTTCATCCGCTTATCCAGAGGCAGGTCGCAGGGGCAGCAGCTTCAGCAGGGGACCCCAAACCTCCCTTTACCGAGCCACATTGGAAAGCTCTGACTGGGGGATCCCGAGGCGTTCCCAGG